>LS058009.1:0-10404 GCA_900241095.1 Acartia tonsa
ATCCCTGTAATTCTTATCCTTGACTGTCTACAGAGTATTGTCTGTGTCTAAACAGTCGTCTACACAAATAAATCTTTAGAGTTATAAACATTTTTTTTCATTTTAAGTAAACTATTGTAAGAGAGTGATAAAAAACTAAATCGAATATTTTGTTATACATATAAAGTAGTAAGGTTTTTGTCTGTAGATTAAGATTTTGATAACTATTTAACCGGTTGAGTTTCATTTAAGGGAAGCTGTACATAGGTCCCGAGAAGGTTTTATGCCATTGTATTTTTAGATTTGAGTCAGGGATGGTTTCAGGATATTTTTGCCCTTTACTCCAGTACAGAGTCCAGTATGCTAGGAGCACAGCCGCTAGTATCTAAATATTACAATAATAATTACAATTATTATTAAAATAAGTGTACCTTATCAATGCAAGAATTAATATGTTGCTGCACTCTTTAAAACCTAGAGAGATGACAGTGTGCTGTTTATTTCACTATTCCACAGAGTTTTATAACAACTTTGCCCTATTCGTTGGCTTAACAACTTTGGGGAATTTTCATGAATTTTGATTGGTTGGTCCATTAAATTGAGTGTCCAAACGTTTTAACCACTAATTGTAATCTATAGAAGAGATAATTTTGTGTATCATCATTGGAGATGTACATCAATTTATTGGCTATTGTCTTCAACGCTTAAAATAAGTATACCCTATCAAAGAGGGAATTAATATGAAACAACCCCCTCAAAAACCACTATTAAAAAAAATCTACACTCCTTTGACAGGCATTAAGGGGTGTATAAACTCCCAAGTATATTTTACACAAATGACATAATATCGAAATGAAAAAGTTTGAAGCTCTTTATAGAGCCTATAAAAAAATGACGTCATACAATACAAATGACCTATAATAGTACAATACACAGACTAATTTTTTAATTGCAGGCCAGTATACAATCTAAATGACCAATGGTAGGCCAGTATGACATAATTTTTTATAGCAGTATAAAAAGTTTCAAATGTTTTGTGAAAGAATTTCTAATTGTAAATTTGTATCACACCAATTTTAAAATTTCCTTTCCTAGAATCTTCAAATCTTATTGAAAGACTGAAATATAGTTGGTGAGGGAGGGGACATTGAAATATAAATTATACCTTTTCCATCAACAATTTTATTCTGCAGATGGGTTAACTTCATATACTACGATTGGAGGTATGCATTGTCTTATCCCTTAACAAGAATATGAACATCCAAAAAAACGAAGCTCTGAAACCGAACGGTAGAACAAACGAAATGAAAACTTGTAGAATGCAACGATTAATAAGCAGAATATTAATTTAAAGTGAAATAATCTTGAATAAACTTGTTGTCATATTGTGTAAATACAGAATTCTTTTTTAAGGGCATACTTACATATTGGAACGTGATTATAGAGATGCAGCGCTTAAAATATTTATCTTCCCTCGAATCATTGTTACAAAATACAGATGAATAGGCTAATTATATCAACAACAAAAATCTTGTCAAAATGTAAAAAGATTATCATGTTCTAAATGGACGTATAGACCATCTGGTAAAGATTATAGAGTTTCTACACTTTCTAAATCGTACCTTATTATTACAGGAATTATTATCCAGTTATAGAAGAGCAAACTGATAATTGACACATTTATTTTAGACATCTGATGAGGAAATAAAGCAGCAACTAGATTATATTCTTGAAATGGTACAGGCAGAACAATTACCCCCACAGGATGCTAATCAAGATATAAGGTACACTTAGATTTAGGGAGGGAGGGGACATTGGTCTGTTTCTTCCACTAGTCTTCAAAGTTTTATAATAACGCTCTCTTATTTGTTGCCTTAACAACTTTAGCGACTATTATTGAATTTGTAATGGTTTGTTTATTAAGTTGGGTCTCCACACGTTTCAACCACTATTTCCAATCGACAGGGGTATATCTAATACTAGTTGCTACGCCACTGGCTTCTAGGGTATAGTTGGGAGATGTCAGAACAATATCCTAAACAACCCCAATATATACATTTAATTAGTGCAGTAATTTTCGAGATCTTTGGCTTCAGATAAAAAAACTTTACTACTCTTTATGATAGGATATGACATAACTAGCGGCCGCGTCCCTAGCATCTAGAGGCTCTTTATTTAAAGGTATATGTAACTGCAGAATAATAGCATAAAACCATACCCAGACTATAAAAAAACCTAAAACTATCCGTGGACCTTCACTATAAAGGAGAACCATATCGGTTTAGTGGTTAGTGATATCCTTCGCTACAGACAAAAAAAGTTTACTACTATACATATATTATAGGATAATTTAGTATTGATGTTCAGCAAAATTTTTACAATGCATTTTTATAGTGATGATGAGAATGAGGAGGGGAGCGAGGAAGACATCGAGGTTGAGGCAGAAATAGAGGAACGAGATCCAGTTGTGTGTCGACCTGATGAGGTTGCTGGGCTAAAACTGTTGTCCACAAGGTTCCTCAAGGCTGAGAAGGCTGCGGCTCCAATCGTTCATGAAGTTGTTGACGATAGACCTATTAAGCCTGCTGCTAACGGGTAGGTGTTTGTAAATATCCTATATACTAAAGTAATAGGATGTTTGTATATATGTCCGCTAAGATCTCGTAAATTACCGGTCAAATCAATTTCAAACTTTAGAAATTAGAAGGTATGTTGGTCTAGGGCAGGTTTTAGGCTAATTAGATGGTCCGTACGTACCCTATGGATCAAGTGGTGGATGGTTCGTTCTCCGCTATAAAGGTCGTAGTTCAAGGACGTTCAAGCTTTTATTTTTTTGTAGGGGGTACAAAATCTGGATAGATAGGGTTGCAATTTACCTAGTGAGGGAGATGAAAATGGCAAAAAAGATGACCTTCCCCCCTCAAAAAAAACTCAAAGTCGTTTCTTGATCCCCCCTCTCCTCCCTTGGACGTCCCTGCATAATAAAAAAATCTACTTAACATCGTGAAATTATTTTTAGTGATTATGCATTTGCTGACATTAAAGAGGAAGATGTAAATGAAGAAGAAAGTAAAGAAGAAGAAAAAGACAATGTGTCAGTAGAAAAAGAAACAACAACTCATAAATCTATCAAGGAGGACAAAGAAAAACAAAAAGGCAAAGGTTAGCAAAATAATATTTAGAACTTTATTATAATTAAAAAATATAGCTTACTAGTGGCTACGTCCATAGCTCTGTATTTAAAAAGACAGAGGGGCTAGAAAAATAGCTTAAACCATCCCAAGATGAAAATAAATAGCCCAAAACCATCACAGAATCCAATCAATTCATTAGTAATTAAGTACTTAATCTTTAGACGAAAACTTTTTCTATTTTGAATAATAGGATGGCCTTCTATATTTTAAAATTAATATTTACCAATGAATTTACTAATTATTTAGATGAAAATGAACAATCAACAAAAGAAGAAAAACCTGATAATAAGTGAGTACTTTATACAAAAAAAACTTCTATGAATTTTAAAATAATTTTAATTTTTAAAATAATGTTTTTCTTGATAAATATTACCAAACTTTATAATACTTTTTCAGAGATTTGGGGAAGACCTTTGTAAAACCTTTAGACATAAAGACAGGTATTAAATATTCATTTATTTTTTAAAACTATATTTGTTCTTAAGAGTTTTTAAATTTATAGTTGTAAGTTAGTGTTTAAACAAGGATGACAACATCCATAAGTAGCGAAGCTCAAAAATTATGAATGGTTATCGGAAAAAAATTACTATAAAGCAGTTTAATACAATAAACATCAATCTTGATAAAATAGGAAAATCAGAAAACCTTAAAAATCACGCAACCTTAAAAATCACGAAAATTTGAAAATCTAGGAATCGATCTAGCATCACAATTTATCGACAAATCTTAATGAAACTTGATAAAAATATGTAGAATATGAGCATTTTCAATTCCTGATAATTTCAGCCGCAAATCCGGAAAAGGAATCGAGAAAACCATAGAAAACCTGAAAATCTAGGAATCAATCTAGCACCCCAACTAATAGAAAAACCGTAATAAAACTTAAGGAAAATATGTAGAATGTAAATTTAAGCAATCCCTGAAAATTTCAGCCCATTATCTTAAAAAGGAGTTGAGAAAATCACGAAAACATGAAAATCTAGGAATCGATCTAGCACCCCAAACAACAGACAGATGGACAAAACAATGTATAGATTAGATGGGCATATGTTATAAGAATATTCACTAAAAATTTCAGATGTCTATCTTTTCTAGGAGCCGAGAAAATTACGTTTCCCCCACTTTGTCTCAGACGGACGGACGGACGAACGGACATTTCGAAATATAGAGTAGCTTCGCTAATAATAAAAACCAACGGGTGCACACATAGCATCTAAGGTATCAATATTCGTAGGGGAAGGAATTGGCAGAAATAGAGCCTAAAACTATCCCAAGACTTAAACGTTAAAAACAAAATATCCTAAACTGTCCTGGGGCTTATGTGAAGCTTCACTGAAATCGAAAATTCATACAGTTCAGTAGTTATCAAAATTTTAAGCTAAAGACAAAAAAAAATACTATTTTATATAATAAAATAATTCTTTTTTTTTAGAATTAAAAGAGGTGGAAGCCGAGTTAAATTCTTTGAAAAATGATTCAAGTGATCCCAATAAGAAGAGTGAGATAGCAAAATATCTTGATAAACTAAAGCAAGACTCAAAGGATAAACACACAAAAGATGAAGATGACTCAAAAGTAAATGAAACACTAGATGTTGTCAGTTCTCAAGAATCATCAGATCTTACCAAGGAAACACCTGAAGAGGTCTCAGCAGAAGAACCCACAAATGTAAAAGAAGAGACAATAGTGAATGAAGAGCCTATAACTGAGCCAACATCACCATCCAAGAAGGGTGAAGTTTTTGTTATAGACTTTAATGATGGAAATAATGCAAGTCCAAAGAAAACTCCAAAGCGCTTCCAAATCACTAAAAGTAAAAAGAAAAGATATTCTTTTGATAAAGAAGAAGATGAATGTTTAGAACAGACTGTCATAAAAGAAGCAGACGAAAATCTGGACAATAATTTAGATGAAGGCAATGAAAATCATTTTGGTGATACAATTATCATTGCAGAAGAAAATGATTTGGGTGAAACCAATGAAAAATCATTAGAATCAATTAGTGAATCCAGTGTAGAACTGCCAAAGCTGAAAGCTATTAACTCGCCAAGACATTGTAAAAGTGATAAAAACAAGAAGGCCAAGCCTCTTGAAACTGATGGGGATTCATTAAATCGTAGAAACGATACGTACATAAAGGGTAAAGAAATGGTGGAATATAATAATAGTAAAGTAAAGGAAGGAGAGCACAAGAAGAAAGTCAAGAAAGGTGACTTAATAATTGTAGATATAAAGAATACTGCCAGTGAAAATTCATTAGATGCAAATGACTTAAACACTGCTGAAGAAGATAACGAAATCAAGACTGGAGAAATACCACAAGAATGTGATAATTCTAATAACACAAAATTAAAGCTAAACTCTACATTTAAGATAAGGGAAAATAAATATCAAATAGATGTTAAAGGTGACTTGGAAAATAAAGACACTAAAGAAGAAAGTGATCAAAAACCTAAAACTTCCAAAAAAGTGAAAGTGAGAAAATCTAAAAAGGATAGTCCAAAGGAAAGTATAGAGACAGAAGACAAGGAAGAGGAGAGCACTGGTGTTGGCGTTGAATATGAACAAAAATCAAGCAGTAAAGACAAGAAGGAAAGAAAATCTAGAAAAATTAAGGAAGAAATTGATGACTGCATTGTAGACCATGAAAACTATGAAGTTTCCAAACAAAATCTTGTTCCAGAAACACCGGCAAAATCTAGCAAAAAGCATAAAAATTCCAAGTCACCCATTAAAACTAAGCTACCCATGCTAGAACAAAGACGACGTCGGGTGATGGACAAGCTGATGGAGATTGATGCAGCAGGTGGTTGCACCAGTCACAGACCTAGCCTCAACAACCACGACTGTGATGATGTCATTTTCATAACAGAGGAGTTCACAAGTGCTGGACAAAAGAGCCACAGCAGTATGGCACTGATGTCATCGAAATCAGCCGCTGACGGTGCCCTTAGTCCGCCCATGAGCTCGCCACGTGAAGTTCCCTACAGTGCGCTGTCTGAGCCAGGACCCACGCTATTCGAAGATATTCTTGATTACAGCGGAAAAAAGTTGTCGCGGTCATCGGCGCGCAAACACAGAAGACATCGGACAATGTCTGCTAGCAAGGCTAAAATTTTGTTGGACAGTGATGCTGTGGAGAGTTGTGATAGCGGCATTTCTCTCTCAGATAATGGAAGGTAAGTACTCTTCCTTTTATAGCTTGAGTGGGTTGAGGAGGATGTTACTATCGGGTTTGTGCAAAGGCCCTAAAATCATAATACTAAATTTATATTTGAATATTTAAAAATCTCCTAATGCTGCTTGAATAGTAGCAATTTTTTTCAAAATCTATTTATTATTCTTCAGATAACTTTTTAGAATAATTTTTTTTTTTTAAGTTTTCAGTCTTTAATTTAAAATTATAAAGAAGCTTTCCAATTGATTTAGAATTTTTTTTTTCTTTAGAAATTCTGATGAGCCCAGAATTGATAGTGGGCACTACAACCTTGAGACCTCGCCCTCAGCTCCAGCTTCGGCCCACAGGATCAGACCTCAGCAGTCAAGTTCAGGTAAATTTGATGATTTAGTCCCAATTTATTACGCACTTATTATGAAATTTGCTTAATACAAATAATCAATTAGGCAAATACATATAATTTTCTATTCTTTTATGTGCGGATGCGCCCAAAGCATCCAATGGCTCTTTATTTGATGGGATATGGAATTACAGAAAAATAGCCCAAAACCATCCCTAGGACATACAGAAGCTTCACAATAAAGGAGAACAATATTAGTTCAGCGGTTAGCAAGATCCTTTGAAATAGGATTAGAACACTCGAAATAAATATTATGAGTTTAAATGGAATTAAAAATGTTTTTGCATTAGGTGAACAACTATCTTCTGGAAGAAGAGAAAGAAGAACCTTAAGCTCTTACCAGTATCGTAGCAGCCAGACTGAAATCAGGATGAAGTCCCAGACCAGTGGACAGGATGTACCAACTTCTCCAGAGAAACCTAGGACTAGAAGAAAAGGATCCTTGAGTTCACCTGCATTAAATAGAGTATGTGTTTTATTAAACTCTTTTTAAGTGATTAACATTCAATATAAAATTACTAGAAGCTATGCCCCTAGAGGCCTCCAGGGGCACATATTAAAATATTTTTTTTCCAATTATGTTTGTATAAGATTTTTACCAAAAAAATTCAGCCGCTAGATGGGGTTAGTTATATTTTTTGTTTATTGCGATTTCTTCTAGTTGATGGTGGTAACCCCCCCCCCCCATAAAAATAGTGATAAAACTTCCCAGGTACTATGAGAAGCTACACTGTAAAGGAGAACCATATCGGTTCGGCAATTATCGAGATCCTTCGGTACAGACAAACAGACAGACAGAGATCCTGTTACTTTTGTATACGGATTTTCAATCATTTGAAATATTTTGTTAGAAATTTAGTATAATAGATAATTATTTTAGGGGTTTGAATTGAGAAAAATAGCGCGGTCTGCGCGCACAAGAAGCATGAATGCGCGCCAAGCTGCAGCCAGTGGTGGTCAACAAGAACTGTTTAGTACACAGCCCACACCGGGCAGCGCAAGGAAGCTTAGGCCACAGACAGGCGTCGAGGATGTTCTCTCAAATCTAGATAGATGTTCCTACTCAGCTCTGAACGATATGGATGCAGGTATACATACAAAAAAGAGTCAACTATGCTAGAATATTTTCGACCTTGTCAAAAAATTAAAGTATTTGGCGGTTTAAGAGTGAGTCAAGCATTGAACATCACCTTCCTTTTTTGAAATGATTTTAAAATAGGAGGGGGGGGGGTGTATATTTTGTGTAAGTTAGTTTTTCACCTTCATAGGGACAGACATAGAAGAAAAAATTCTGTCACCTTTATTTAAAAAGCAGTGGACGGGGTTCCAAATCCTCATAGTAAATCCTCTTTCACGATTTCACCCCAACCAATTAAAGACAACATGCAAACAATTACACAAACTATGTGTATTCGAATGAGTTTTGTTGTATAAAAAGATAATAAAACATTCAATTATCTTATTTTACTACTCTTTTAATTGATTGAATTAAATTTCTAGGTTACCATGTAAGATACAGCAAGTCTCCAGAAAAGAGTTTAGCAAATGAGGGAAAGACTATATCAATGGATTTTAGATACACACCTTTGAGGTATCTTTAATTACATTTAATTTGAAGCTTTCTATAGTGCCATTGGTCAATTAAAATATTTACTGGCCTGCCATTGGTTATTTAGTCTGTGTATGGGCCTACCATTGGTCATTTGTATTGTATGACGTCATTTCTTTATAGGCACTAGAAAGAGCTTTATCTAATTTAATTGTTTTAAAAGTTATGATATGATTAGCAAAGCTATTCTACATTGGAGTTTTCAATCTAGTGACAATGTTCACGCATTTGTTTTTTACTTTCTTCTTAAGTTATCCTGTATTTAAGAAGTTTTGCAACAAATTTACTAACAATTTTGATTAGACTTATGCATTAATATTCTGCTTAATATGTTCTGACACTTTACAGTGTTAATGTTCATTTGTCTTACCGAAATTGTCATCCTTGTTTGGTTATCTTTTTTTAATTAATGCGTTTTTGCAACCTGCAAAAAAGATGTGTATAAATTCTATTAAAGATTACATTTCGATAATTTTGGCTCCAAAAAATTTGATAGAAGCTTTTTATAGTGCCTATAAAAGAATGACGTCAGACAGGCCTATTACTGGCCAAATAAAATATATATACTGGCCTACTATTGGTAATTTAGCCTGTGTATCAGGCTATTTGTATTGTATGACGTCATTTTTTTATAGGCACTATATAAAGAGCTTCATTTTAATAACACATACATCTAAATTTTAGTCAGCTGGATTGTGAGCTAGCCATGCGGGCTCCAACCCCCAGAAAATGTTGGAGACGTGCCCCCACCACAACCCTTCCAAACATAAACAAGAGTTCCTCAATTGATAATCTTTATTATAATTTTAATCATAAATATTAGGTTTAATTTTTTAAAAAAATGACATTAAGACCTTTTTCGGATCATAAAAAGAAAACGAAGTAGCGAGTTTTGTCGTATTTTCACAGTAGCTTTGATACTTTAGTTTAGGTTAGGTTTGATAAATGTTAATGATTGCCCCGAAGTGTTAGGAAATTTGCCCCACAGGGGCTAGAAATAGGAGAAAAGCTACTTTGAAAATACGACGAAACTCGCTACTTCGTTTTCTTTCCATGATCCAGGCATTTTCTTAAGGATTTGTTTTCAGAATACATTTTTTCAAAATATTAAACCTAAATAAAGTAAGTCATGATAAATTTAAAATTTTAAAGAAATGAAAATATATATTCCCTGAAAACTAGGCTTTTAGTTAACCTATTTAATCATTATAAAGTAACAAAATTCAAGTAAGAAAAATATAAACTTATAATAAATAGTGCTTCCCAATTAGATATAAGGAAATAGAAAATAATAAAATTTATGGCTTGTTTATTCACATCTAAATAGAAATGAATCAAGATTAATTAATCCTAATATGTAAAGTAGTAAGTTTTTTTTTGTCTGTAGCGAAGGATCTCATTAACCGCTGAACCGATCTTTTCATATAAAGTAGTATTTTTTTGTCTTTAGCGAAGGATCTCATTAACCGCTGAACCAATATGGTTCTCCTTGGTGTACATGGTGGCTTCTAATAGGTCCCAGGAAGTTTATAATTATTTTTCGGGAGGGTACCAACACCCTCACAAGAGAAATCACCCCTAGAAAAAATTACACCCCCAAAAATTAAAAAAACCTTTTTCTCATTAAAGCTACAATTGAAAGTGGGGGGAGGGTCGACTTTCCCCTACCTCAAAGCTCCTAGAGGCCTCAAGGGGCGTAGCCTCTAGTTATAAATAAAATAAAGGGGTCTTGCTATAAAGGTTAGGTATTTGATTTTTTTTAATGTTAGAGAACAAACATGTCAATAAATGTAAATTTGAATTTAGCAAAGAGTTTGACGAAAACATCTTGGCAAAACCACATTCTTAAAACTTTCATTGGACAAATGAAAAAGAATTACATAAACTTAGAGTATTTTTAAGGCCTTTTTTAATGCTCTAAAATTTGTTGGTCTCGATTTATTAACTTATCTACATTGATTCAATTCAAGGCCGATTAAAAAACGTAATTGAAAAATTGTTACAATTTTAATTAAGTCATTGATAGACAATGAAATGGCGTTTT
>LS058010.1:0-10404 GCA_900241095.1 Acartia tonsa
ATCTTATGATTGTACATTTTTATATTCGTAGAAAGCTGGATATAATACGATGCTAGACATAGTTTTTTTCGTATGGAGGAGAACCGGTTCCTATCCACCGGATTCGAATGAATACGAGAAAAGTTTTTGAACATTAAATATTAAAAAGAATTAGGTTGTCACAATGAAGAAAGCCAAAAAAATAAACATGGGTTAAAGAGTATAGAATTAAAAAAATAGAAATGATTGGGTGCTTGGTGCTCAATAATAATTCAGGGAGGGGACATTGGGCTGTCTATTAATCTAGACCCCAAAGTTCTTTAATAGTTTCTTATTCATTGGCTTATGAAGTTTGAAGACTTTAAATGAATTTTAATTGGTTGGTTTATTAAGTTTAGTATCCAAATGTTTCAACCACTAATTGTAATCTACAGAAGGGGTAATTTTGTGTATCATCATTTGGGATGTAGATCAATTTATTGGCACTATATTATCCCTTTAGATCCCTGAAAATAATGTCAAAGGACAACTGTGAATATAAGTAATTGACTTTTAACATTATGGATTGTTTTAGCCATTCATGAGGACGTATGTGTTAATTTAAACAGCCAGGGGATCTTTAAGGATAAGACAATGGACGATATTTGAGGTACATCCCCAATCATGATGAACAAAATAACCTCTTCTGTAGAATAATACTATCGGTTGGGAACCTTTAGACACTGCTACTTAGTGAACCAACCAATCAAAACTGGAAACAGCACAACAATAATTTCTATATTTGAATTGTTTTATTGAAGGGATAAGAAATTTTTTTACGTCTTAGAATATATAAAATATGCTTGGGTAGGTATAAATAATTTTTTAATTTGATAATGTGTGAAAAAGGGGTGCGGTTTTTTAAACACGCTGTAGGATTTATATATTAAAAATGAATAATTGTTCATGAAACCTGACTAAAAAATGTAATTAAATATTATTTTACCGCGAAATTTACATTGAATAAGTTAATTATTTAGGTGTAAAATATTATTTTTCAAGGAAAACAAGAATGACAACATCCAAAAAGTAAACAAAGCAAATGTTTAGAACATTTAGAAATTAGAAACACCATATGACAGCAAAAAAATATTATGTAGGATCCCACAAACCGGTATTAGGAAACTCAATTGAATTTTCTTTACGGGATCCAATCATAGATATTTGTCCCACTTTCTAATAAATTATAGAGTTGCTTCGTTTTTAAGGTGTGGGGAAAAATGCAATTTCTTATACTAAACACGAAAAAATTCGAATAAATTTTCAATTAAACATATGAATATACACATTTAGATGTATGTAAGCATATATGCACATCAACATTTTTTCAACGTGTACATTCCTTTTGAATAGCTACATGTCAAGCAAAAAAATCTTTTTCCTTCGACAAGAAAAAAACGTGTTTTTATTATTTTATCTTTTCTATTACAGGCTACTTTATAGGTCAAATATCTCCCTTTTAAACTTTTTGTTAGTTTATAAAATGAGACAACAAAAAAAATTAAAATAACATGAATTCATCTTATCTAAGAAAGAGCATGAGTACGACAAAAACAAGTAAACTTTAGATTACGGGGTTAACAGTGAGGTCATGTCACATTAGGAAAACATTTAGACCGATCAAAGGGTTTTAATTCTTAAAAAATAAAGTAGAAGGGTTATTTATCTTTTAAGTAGCGCCACTACTCTCAAAACTTAAAATATCCATTTAAAATATTTTTTCATAGGCCAAAATTTAAAATATTAATCTTACATTTCTGGTTAAGATTACAATGATCATTAATAAAGCATTAAGTTAAGTATAATTTTCTCAGCTGCTATTATAGATAGATGTCTGAAATTATTTTTCAAATCTTCTACTCTATAACTCAATTTGTCCATCTAATCAGTATTTAGCTTCACTTATTATCTGTGAAAATTGTAATAAATATTCTCGTATTCATTCGAAACCGATTAATATCTGGCGGATTAGAACCTGTTCTTATCTATACGAGAAAGAAAACTATAGCAAGCATCGTATTATATCCAGTTTTCGGCAACTCAGGGCTAAAAAAACTGGTTTTAATCTTATAATTCTACATTTTATATCCGCGGAAAGCTGTTTATATTAGGATGCGAGAAAAAAACTATTAATGCACTTAAACACTTAAAAATCTCAATGTAAAATAAAGGCCATAATTGTGTATTCTAAGTTAACTGAATTGTCTGAAAAAAATTCCTCTTTACAGCTGGGTGAAATTACATAGACACAGGTATGCGCCTTTAAACTATTTAACTCCATCATTACAAATCTTTACATCTGACTGATAGATGAGGATAGATAGATAACTTTAACTTTATCCTATTTATCATGTAATAAAATATCCAATTTGAACTGTGTCAGATTTGAAAGTATCAAATTGGTGTATATGTATGAAAGGTATTTGACGCTGAATATTTCTCTTTCATTTTTGAATTTCTTGATAATTAGGTTATCGGTGGGAAATTTTATTTGAACATTAATATTTACATTTTTTTCTTGTTAAGGAAGAAACTTCACAAACGCAGGGATCTTAAGGGATAAGACAATGGACGATATTGATGCAAATCCCCACAAATGATAAAAAATACACATTCTGTTGATTGAAATAATCTGGTAATACTTTTTGAATACCTATTGCTAGTTAATGAACCAACCAATAAATGTCAATAAAAGTATCTAAAGTTTTTACGCCTACAAATATGAAAACGTGATCACAAAACTGTGGGTACATAACAGAAAATAAAAATGAGTGCGCTTTTCATGATAGCTTTGCATCTAAGGCTAATTTTGAAAGCTCCAGGAGGCTGGAGGCTCTGCCGCCGTGGTATTGTCTTAAAGGGCTAGTAACATAAATATTAATGGTTTGAATATGGATATAGAATTGCGATTAATAACAAAATGAAAGTTAGTCCATGGAAATATCCCTTTACCATGTTATATATATTTATGTAAATGATAGAGAGAGAATAAATATATTAACATCTGCCTAAATCCTTTTTTTCTTTGGTGTATAATAATATAATATAGCATATCTGCTGTGGTACATAATAATAAATGTGAATCCCCCCATGGTAGATAATTACATTTACTCTAGTTAGTATCCCTTTACATATGTACATGCATACTATATTATCTCATAAATTCTTAGTTGTGGACAAAAAAGGCTAAGTTAATTCGAAAATTATTTTGAAGAAAAACTAAAACAAAGTCATATATTTACCATTGCAATTAAACAAAAATATAAACATACCAATTTGTACTAACATTTTTAAGATTCAAATCCATCATGAACATTGATAAATTTAGGACAAAAATTTAGTTACGACTTTGTCCAATTGTAGCCTAGTGTGGCTTTCTCTTTGTATAGAAGAACTGCAAGTCTTATTCTCAGTGACACGATGTATGATGAATACATATATGTATGTGATGAATGGTGATTAAATAATACAAATTCTTACAATACAACAATTTTTATCATAAGAGAAATAGCAAAAAAAAATAGAAAGCCATTAAAGCATGGCTCCCTTTTAATCATTTAAGATTATTTTTGAGCATCAAAAAATGCATATTTAAGTGTTAACTATGGTTATAAAAGAACGGAACATAGAAAGAAAACGAAGTAGTGGGTTTCGTCGTTTTTTCACAGTAGCTTTCTTCTATTTCTAGCCCCTGCAGGGCAATCAATATCATTTACCTAAAATAACCTATCAAAAGCTACTGTGACAATACGACAAAACCCACTACTTCGTTTTCTTTCTATGATCTATGCGTGTCTTTTACTGAAAAGACCCATCTAAATAAAACTTATCTTTTTACTATTAAATAGTTTTTTATCTAGAATAAATGAACTATACTGTACAAAATAATGCATAAATACTGAACACTAAATAAAGGAGTGTTTAACAAATTAAGACAGAATATTATAAAAATTACAAAAAATCTTCGAAAAAGGATAGTAAAATCTGCAAAATGTACCATTAAATTTACATTATAATGACCTATTAGATGTTTGTATAAAATATTTTCCTTGCTGTTAAAGAGGGAGGGGACATTGGACTGTAAATTACACTGGAACCAAAAAAGATTTAAAATCCCGTTTTCTTATTCGTTGCATCAAAAACTTTTTACTAATTATGGTTAAGTATCCAAAGAGGACTATCCACGACAAGAGCAAGTGATTCTAAGAACATGCTCTTGTTCGTGGATAGTCCCCCTTTACCCAATAATTTATCCCTTACGATTCCTGCCTTATTGTGCATAACACTAAAAATAGAAAATAAAATAAAAGAAATTGCCGGGAAGGGGATGGGGGGGAATATGCCCTAGGACTGAAAATGGGGGGATTAATAAAAGGAAATAATACTGATTATTGGTAGGAAATATAATCATGGGGGAAAGGGGGGGAGGGGTTAATAGGGAAATTGGGCAAGCCACATAATATAAATTATAGACCAATATAAATAATAATATTTTGTAAATATATTAAATGAATAAAATTATCTTAAACCCATAGAGCCTTAGGGCAGCAAAAAAGGAATTTAACTAAAAACAACTGATAAAAGGCAAAATACTTTTGCATGATCAGTCTAAAAGTTAACTCTAAAAGCCACAAATATAGGAAAGACTCTGACAATACAACTCAAATATTGGATAATAGAGACCAAATATCAGTCCTATAGACAATCACCAATCAAAATAACACATAATCAAAGGACTTAAACAAGCTTAAATTCTGCTGTGATTAGCAAATGTTTAAATAGCTTAGAACCTGCCACGAAGACACGGTTCAGGACATGTCTAATATGGTTCATGACAATAAAACAAAGCATTCTATGTGAAGATCATAAAACAAGGATGATTTTATCCTATTTTGCCGCGGCAAGACCAAAAAAGATTTAGAATTTGAAGAAAATTTGAAAATAATGAATAAAATTAAGTCCGATACCTAGAACAATGACTGTTTTTTTATGATGTTATTTAGCTTAATTAAGGCTTTGAGGCATGTAAAATTGTTAATGTAATCAAAATACAATTTTATTTTAGGGTAATTTCAGTAGATATAAAGCAAAAAACAGAACAAAATAATCAAATTCAAAATAGATTGTCGTGATAAAATCGAATTAAAAATCCGCCACTGCACTGGTTTGTTATGCAACATCTAGGATTAAAAAATCACATCTGGCCACGTTCTTATCAGAACAGGATTTGCTAAAACGCAGTAGTAAATTTGGAATCTTCAAAAGTACATTTCACTGGAATTTTATTGGCTAGATAAATTCTTAAACAAAATAAAATGTTTAGAAGATAGAAAGATATAAATTAGAGGATCAAATGTCTAATTTGGCAATCTTTGCACTCCATTTATAGCCCTTGTTACCAATTCTGTGTGTGTGTGTGTGTGTGTGTCCCCACAACAATTTGTGACATCTGGCATGAGTATAAAAGAAGAAACTATATCTATCATATGTGCATACAAATCAGCCAATAATATTACAAAAATCAAAAAGAAACTAATAATTATGTTTATATGTAGAGCCTAGACAACAAGCAAACAAAAAAATAGCAAAGTAGAATTTAACAATAACTTAATTTTATAGTAACTTGAAAACTTTTTAAAATTCACCATTAAACAAGAAATATTGTCAATTTCCCTTAAAAAACTTGACAAAAATTCGGTCATTTAGTAAAAATATCGATTAAGAAATAAATATAACAATGTCAATAGTTACTTGATGTCTACAACTTTTTTTGGCTATTTTGAATATTATAATAATAACTGTATTGTGAAAACAACAAGTTTAAACCAATCACTATATCATGGTAACACCTAAAGGCCTATTGCAAACAAATATTAGGTCAAATAATTTCATTTCTGAAATTGAAAAGTGAAATAAAGATTCTTTGTAACAAAAGTAAAAATAATAATATTGTGTTTTTTTTCTAGAGGTGCTTGAAAATAGATTGAGGCAGGGGGGGGGGTACTAGTTAAAAACTTTTCAGGGGGGATTATTATCTTTTTATAAAAGGATAAAATCTAATATCAAACTTAAGAATTTGAATCTTTGCATACATATAAAGAGGGGGATATAAGAAAAGAAAGAGAGAGAGAAATAGTTGAAATGACCTTTGCTTATCAATTTATCAGATAAAACTAATGGGGATCAATTATTTATCTGTTTATGTTAAATGCTAAACTCCCCCTAAAATGTCAAGAATTAAAATATACAGAGAAAAAAATTACATCAAAATCTCAAAAAAAAGTTCTTATGGTAAAACTTTAGCAGGGTAGATTACTGGTTATAAAAGACTTTAAGTCTATTTATAACCCCAAAAAAGCTTACACAAACAAATCCACACACACACAAACTCACACACATACACATAACACACCGACTGTGCCAAAAATACTCTTCTTGATTTTTGTTCCCCTGTCCTTTACTAGATATAAGATAGAGCACCACAAATTTTATGTTTTTATAATACAGCCAAAAATAAACATTAGCCAAGAATAGATTGTCTTTAAATAATGTGAAGAAAAGACAATTAAGTCCATTTGAAGCACCCGAAAGTAAAAAAACGTTTTCATTACTTTGTAGATTTTTTATTTTTTATTTGGTAGATTTTTTGTGTTATTGCAAGAATACCCCAAAGAAATTGATTTATCTTTGCAGAGAAAAGTAGGGACCTCAATTCTTTTAATATATAGGAATATACATATTTTTATACTGAGTGACCGACAAAATTACTTCAAAGATATTTCAGAATTATACCTTAACAGACATTATTTCTGTTTGGTTAGGTTAATTAAAGGCTAGAAAAACCTTTTAAAAGTATAAAGGGCTACATGGTCCACTTGTAAGTTCTAGGGTTTTTAATTACTGCTTGCAATTTTATTAAGTACATGGTCGAAAGAAAGTAAAACCACTATTAATATTAATACCTACCAATTTAATCTGAAATTTTTTTTTAATATTCGCGGCAAGCTGTCTATAATATGATGCGATAATAACTAGTCTAGTATTTGTGGCACCTTGCATAAAACATAAATTATTGCACTCTTAAATATTACCAAACTTGCCCTCCTAAAGGAAAGGAGTCCTACAGAAAGATCAAAATCATCTCTTACAGTATCTTAGTCAATTAATATAACATACTGACCGGCGGACAAACAGATCTATAGTATAGATGTATATAGACAACTACCTCCCTTCCTTTTTCCATGGCCTTTTTCGTCTGCTTAAAAAATTATTTTCTGCTACTTGGCTGTGTTGATATAAGCGACAATATTGGTAGTTTTCAATGTCCCCATAAAAAGGTTGCACAGATGCGATGGGGAGATTCAATTATTTAACCCTTTCTCCCTCTAGTGTTTTACTCTAATGGTGGACATTAACTAATTATAGAGAAGTTGGGCTTTTAATTATCAAAGAATAATGTGAAAATCAGCCATGTTGAAAAAAAACATAATACATATTTAATGAGATAGGTACGTAGAGTGTTGTTAACAATTTCTATTGTTTTCCTTACATATATATAATTAAGAGTTTACAAAATTGAGACAATTTTTTATATTAGCAAATGGGAATGTTCAAAATTTTCTTACAAAATTAATAACTCTAGGTACTTTCTAAAAAAATAATAAATTATATCCGTAAAGGTTGTGAGTTTTAAGTTAAAAACAGTAGTAGAACGATTAAAATTTATATTAACTTGTAAAAAAAATTTGTCTTTTCAATAAGAAATACACATATTTAGTGAATATTATTGTTCTACTACTATTTTTAAGCCTTAAAACTCATATCTTTGCGGATTTTTAGCGCAACCTACTCCTCCCTTAATAGTTTTTAGAATTTGTCCAAGAAAATGTAAAATATCATCTGAATTACAAAGTGTTTAAATAAATATATATATATGTATGTATGTCTATTTATGTTAAACAATGCTTATTACGTTCATATTAAGTTTCAACTCTATCATTAGACCATAATTGTCCTAAATTTGGATAGTTATTTCTCATGTTTATGGTAGTTGAAATCAATATAAAAATATGTGAAAAATTATACCACATAAAAACCTTGTTAAAAATCAAACATGATGGCATTTTGAGAATTTAAATTCTTTTGCATATAAAGCAACGTATTACGTTGGCTTCATTGCGGTTCTTATAAAGAATCATAAAAATAACGTTTTAACAAAATGAACATAGCAACTTAAAAAAGCAAAAATTTGTCCTTTTTACTGCACAAAACGTTATTAGTAGCGGAGCTAATATTTATATAGTTTTTTTGGTTGTTTTAAGCAGTTCTGGATATTTGCTTTAAACTTAAGGTGTCTTAAAGATTTTAAAAATATTATGCGAAGCAAAAAAATCCGCTAAATTGCAAAAACACAGATAAAATGGCATGCATTCCTATACCATACCATTCCATGAATAGCTTGACGTATTATTTTAAGAATAGCAAACATTCCTTTATGCGAAACAAGGATTAAAATAAATGTTGCTCAGCTTTAAAGTATTATAGAACCACCCTTAAACAAACAAAAAAATCACACATAGTTAATCATATGTAGAATAGCTGCGCACTTAATAAAAAAATGTAAGTTCTTTTTATATAGTTTGCACCGTGTAAGGTAAGCTCAAGTGTTTATTAAATGCAGACAAATTTTTTTTATAAAAAAAACTCATACCTACTTTGTTCGACCTTTAACCATGAAATGGTAATTCCTGGTACGATTGTTTAAATATCATAGCATTCATATAATTTTGAAGATAATACCTAAAATAGTAATTTTAGGACTTTTTGAATTTTTGCAAATATGTAAAATTATCAGTATTGCAAAAACGAATTAAGTCGCCACACGCCCAAAAATGAGCGCACAAAGAAATTAGATAAAGGAGCTGTGCAATGGATAACAATTAATGCAGGCGTCCATACAAAATATAAAAATTTTATTATCAAATAGCAAAAATTTAGTCAAAAATTCTCTTAATTGATTTTGTATTCACAGATTACGAGCAACTAACGTTTGAAGATTTTTAAAAAACTTATCCAGTATGGCTTGGAAACAATTTATATCCAATGGATTAAAACCGGTTCTTAGCCATACTGAAAAATCATGTATAGCATCGTATTAGACAATTTCACAAATATTAAAATAGAAATCATAAAGTAACTAAGCTGGTTTTAATCTTAATTTTTTTTATTTTAAAATCCGCGGAAAGCTGCCTATAATACTATTTAAACATCCAACAGAAATTTTAGCTAAAATGAAAAGTCGTTATTAATGCAATAGTGCAGGGTTATATATAAACTTAATGTGCTCTTGTAAATGTAAATTGCAACCCTAAAAAGAATCAGTTAAAATGTTCTTATAGCAGTAAGCAAAGAGCATTACGTTGTTAAATGTACATTAATTTTTTTAATAGTTTAATAAAACTATATTAAGTATCATTTAAGTACAAGCTGGAGTATTTTTTTTAAATACTGGCTTTTAAATTAACAACCTTTTAAATAATGTTATTAAAATATTTATATTCTTGCAGTCTAAAGAAAAAAAGACAAATATTTATCATATTCTTTGTGATGAAAAAACAAGTATGTTTACATTCATAGCAAATTCAGAGACACGTCATTATTTAAATCTATTTCAGCCAGCAAGTCTATTGGCTTTTACACACAAGTTCTTGAAATATATTTGTAATATGGGGCTCAGGGTTAAGGCACTATAAGGCTAGGGGACCCGCAGGGGTTAACCATCGAAAAAAAGTAACTTCCCCTCTACCTAATTTTAATATTTTCATGTATGATATTGAATATTTTATATCTCAACAACCCTAAATAAAAACAGCTAAAAATAACAGCTAAGAACTAACTATGGACAACTATGCTCTATAAAAAATGACAGGAAAAAAAAGACTATAATAATAATATAAAAGATGAAATTAATCCTCTAGAGAAAAAGAGAGAGAGAGAGAGAGTGAGAGAGAGATGGATAACATGATGAAAAGAAAAGGAGAGAGAGAATGAGAAGGAAATTTGTCTAATTTGTTTTGATCCTTGTTTCAAATAGGAGCCATTAGTTTCCTCAGTATCACATTAAATTCCAAACAAATCTGCAAAAACAAGGATGACAACATCCATAAAAGCGAAGCTCTGAAACGGTAGGACAAACGAACATTAACACTTGTATAATGTTAGAACTGAATAATCAGAATGCGAATGTATAAGAGTCAAAGCAAAACTGTAAGTAAAGTTGTTGAAAAACTGCTTGATACAGGATAATGAATATGGACATACTTACATTTTTAGGACTTGATTATAGAGTTGCTTCGCTTATAATATTGTACTTTGTTGTCCCAGGAA
>LS058011.1:0-10404 GCA_900241095.1 Acartia tonsa
ATTTTTGCCGTTTCCGAGGTTTTAATGGACATTTAGGAGGGGAAAGAGTTGTCCAATCAAGTTGATGATGAAGTACATTTTTGTAGGCAATTGCATTGGCTAAATTTCATGTGAAGTAAAATTTTTTGTACCTCTAACCGGTTTTGCTCCAGCTGAATCGATTTACAGATACCCCCTAAAAACCGGAAAAAAAACCGGTTTTTCATAAAATTCACGGCCGGTTTTGGCCGGATCCGGCTCAAATTTTGCATGGAGTCATCCTTTGATATTCCCAACAGTTGATACTTGACTCAGCAAGATCCCAGAAAAGTGTGGTATATCTACCCCACAGGGTTAGAGCCCCCCGTAAGGGCTAGAAAAGCTACTGTGAAAAAAACGAAGAAACGCCCCTTAAGGGCTGTTGCCACGAAAGGGACTATACCCCTTTTAGCTTTAGAACAGTTATTTATCGCATAGATTATAGACAGCTCTCTGGGGATATTAAAATTCTGGTTTTGATCTAGTGATTTTAATTTTAGTTTTCGTGGAAAATTGGCTGTGATACAATGATTTAAATGCCTGCGGATATTAAACGGTTTCGAAGACATACTGGAATTTTGGAAATAGATTAATGAGGAAATAAGTTCATCATAAAAAATGATTAATTCATACAGGTGCTATAAAATGATTCATAATCTTAGTTTATTTATTTCTGTGGAAAATACATTACTCTAACAATTTAATAACTAGAATAAATACAGTCATAAAAGTGGCTGAGAAGATCTTATTCATAACATATACTAATAGTAATCATAAAAAAAACCACCCAAACCCATTTCTTTTTTAACGGAGATAGCATTTTGAATTCGTTTTGAATAAATACGTCAATATTTGACAATTAGATTAGAATCCTATTTGTGAAAAGTGCCTTGGATTGCCATCCTTGCTTTATATAGATAGTCAATTTGAATCATGTAATATTTGATCTAATGGTAAACAAATTAAAAGGTTAGAAAGTAAAGAACTATTAGACAGGTTACAATTAACTATAGAGAAGCTTTGCAGCTTAAACTGGACGTCATAGATAGACGTAAACATAGATAGACCTCAATTTAATTACTTTATAGCCAGGAAGTAAAGGGATGCAGGGATCTAAAGGGATAAGACAATGGCCGATAAATTGATGGACATCCCAAATTATGATACACAATATTACCCATTCAGTAGATTAAAATTAATGGTTGGAACGTTTGAACTTTTAGGGACTAGTGTAATAAGCAGCCTAATGTCCCTACTTTCTCTCTAGAAGGGATGATTAATCTACATTTTATTTTTATGAGTAACAAAATTATTTTTTTGGGGAAAAAATTAATTTATATCATTGTCCTATCCCTGTATCCCTGATCTTTCAGCAAATTTACATGTGTGTTTATTTATTATCAGGTTAGAAACATGTTTATATTAGAATTTGAATATGTTTTAATAGATACAATCTTTGCTTTTGTAATAAAAGCTATATAAGGAATGTTAGAATTGTACTATCGAATTAAAACTAGTAGTAGTTAGTGGCAATTAAGCATGCGTAGCAACTCTATAATCATTAACAGAAAAACAGAATGTCCATTTAAACATGTTTATATTAGGATTTAGATATGTATTAATAGATACAATCTTTGCTTTTTAAAAATGTAATTATATTTATGTTAGGAATGTTAGAATTGTATTATTAAATTAAAACTTGACATTAAGATTCCTATAGTAGTGACAATTTGGCTTGGCAACTCAAAATTGATAAACAGAAAAATATTGTGTCCCAAACATGATATTTTTATCCTTTTCTGATAACAACTAATTATCTAATTCTCTTGATTTTTAATATTGATTATTAGGATGATTTGTAAAACATTTTAAGTCTTAAAATTTAGGCATGTACATATTAAGCATCCAGTATTTTGTAATTTGTGGATAGTTATATATAGGAATTTCATTAAGACCACGTTTAAGCAAAGGTTGAATATAAAATGAGTTTTTACTCTACATCTGTTAATGTACGTTTGTCTGACCATCTTCTTGTTGACTTTTATATCTATTGTATTTTTTTTGTAAATATAATAAAGATAAATAACTTAAACTGTATTTAATTATTTAATTGAATCGTTATGGTAACTCTTATCTCGTAGCAGTGTGAAGGCTACAACAACCCCACTCAACCTAAAAAAACATACAAATCTGGTCTTTGTCAAGGGCCAGGCTTATATTTATTTTATTGGTTAGCCATCAATGAATTGAGGGAAACAAAAGGCAGATTTGTGCTGTAGTAATAGTTTTAAGTCTTTTATATATATTCAAAAACAAACAACCACTAAAAATAAATTTAAAACCTTACTACATTTTTTGGGATAGAATAAAACATTTAAAGGATAGTTTTAAAATCATAACATATTTTTAAAGTATTTAATAATGCTAAAAATCGTCCAAAATTATGGAAAAATATATTTTTTCATAGATTTTTCTATAAAGTACAATGCCACTTTATGATAAAGTTATTGATATTGAAGATTACTTGATAAGATACAGTATTAATATCTAACCAATAATCTATTATTAAATATTGGAATAATACAATTATGTTAATATGCACATTAAGTACATATTTTGTAAAAAGATAATCCAAGATCTAAAGAGATAAGACAATGGCCGATAATTTATTTATTTTACTATATACCCAATGATGCTACACAAAATTACTCTTCCAGTAGATTACAATTAGTGGTTAAAACGTTAAGATTCTCCACTAAATAAACCAAAGAATCATCATTCAATCAAAGCCCCTAAGGCTGTTAGTCCCACGAATAAGAAAACTTATTATACGACTTTGGGGACTAGTGTAATAAACAGCCCAATGTCTCCTCCATCCCTGAGAAAAATACACTTTTTAATTAATAAGTTTTTAACACATATTTTAATTCGATATAAATATAATCTCTTTAAAATCATAACAAACTCAACACAACAACCAAGCCTTTACCGAGATAATAAAGCAAAAAAAGACACAGAAAATTTATATTTAAAATTAAGAATTATGAAAATATGGCGGGTAGACCCTAGAGTCACATAAATCAATTTTCCAGTCTGAATAACACAGGCAGAAAGGAATGGGTCAACTCAAGAAAAGAAAATATATTTTTAGATGCTCGTAGCTGGGAATATTTTATACAGGTTTGCAATCATGGCAATAAATTACCCAAGGTTGCTTCACTGAAAAGTGACGTTTTAGGGAACTTAAAAGTCAGACATTCGTATGTGATTTTGACTTACTAAAGGCTACTCCACAAGCTTCAAGGAAAAACAACCCATGTGAATGGAATACTAACAATTCTAACCCTAGATATAATCAGCTATAATAAAGACTTTTTACTTATACAATTGTTTGAAAGTTTAATTTATCTGCTATTGACTTATCCTTGTAACCCTAGCAAACCTGAAATTAACAGCAATACACACACATACACTCACACACACTTGAAATATTATAATTAGACTGTTAATGTTTTATACTTTTTAAAATATAAATCATTAAAAATATAAAGTTATCAAAAAAAGTAGGTATCTCCATTACAAGCTGAAAACCTAATTCTAACTTTTATTAATAAAATAGTGTATTTATTTACATATATAAATTTTTATTTTATTTTTCATGAATTAAGACTAACTTAACTCTAATATTAGACAAATCTACATATTCAAATTTATCTCTATTATCTATTAATTAACACCTCTAATTTAACTCTAATATTAGACTAGTCTACATAGTTGAATAAATTTATATTATCTATTTTAACACCTCTAAGTTAACTCTAATATTAGACTAGTTTACATAGTTGAATTTATTTCTATTATCTATTAATTAACAACTCTAACTTAACTCTAATATTAGACAAATCTATATATTCAAATTTATTTCTATTATTTTGATAATCAAAACCTCTAAGTTACCTCTAATATTAGACTAGTCTACATAGTTGAATTTATTTTCATTATCTCTAAATTAACAAGTCACAACTTTCTTGTCAAAATGTTGGTTAGAGTCTACCTTAATTTCTCAAATTATTCTTTGATACTTTTTTCATCTATTTATCCTTACTTTTTCTTCTTTTTAATATTAATTTTTGTACATTTAATAATAATGACTATGCTCGCTGGTTTTGACACATATATTGTTATCATAAGCATATTTGGTTTTGGTTTCTATCTATAATACAAAGTAGAACGATGTCTGTCTGTCCGTCCCTTAAGATCTCGGTAACCACTGAACCGATCGGGAGGTGCGAAAATTTGCGATCCGTTCTGCTGGGTAAGTAATAAAAGATGTAATTATACCTCTTGGGGCAAAGCCCCTAGAGGCTAGGGGCGAAGCCGCTAGTACTAGATATAGTATGCGGTTAGCTTAGTTATTAGTTCTATAGGTCATAAGTTTATTAAAATAGATATTAATCCCCCATATTATCTTATAACAGTTTTGAGCATAGTGTCTAAGGGAATTATCTATATTCGAAATGGTAAGAAAGGAGAGTAAATGGCCTAAAACCATTACCGTGACTTATGTAAAACTTTCCTGAAATGGAGAACTTAATCGGTTCAGTAGTTATCGAATTCTTAAGCTCTAATATAAAAATATTACTACTTTATATAATGGGAAAATTAGTTTCACACTAAAGATTTTAGAATAATTTACTCTCTGAGGCAAAGTAGCTTTACTGAAATTAAGAAATTATTTGTTTCATTACATTTAAATAAAAGCAGCAGGTAACCTTGATTAAAACCAAATTAATAAAAATTCATTGAATATATTGATTATTTGTGGGTTAGTATTTAAAAGGTCCTTGAGATTAAACCTTGGGCTGACATTGAACAAAATTGAAAATAGTTTTAGTGCATGTAAGGAATTTACTGAAAATAATTAGATTTCTTGCTTTCCAATTTATCATTAATGTTTTTTTTACTATACATTTATTATTTATACAAATTAGAAGTTTTTTTGCTGTATATATTTATAATTGATATGATTAGGTTTTACTTTCATGGTAATTATTATACTTTGGTTTTTAGTACTTTTTACTCTGTTTCAATCATTAATGGATAGGATTCTAAATGGATAAGACAATTATGTACATACCCAATGTTAATACATAAAATTACCCCCTCTTTACATTAAAAATTTGTTGAAACTTTGGACACTCAACTTAATGAAGCAACCAATTTAAATTCATTAAAAGTCCCCAAAGTTGTTTAGCCAACGAATAAGAAAAGCCAACTTTGGGGACTAGTGTAAAAAACAGCTCATTGTCTTCTCTCTCTCTCTGGAATTAAGTAGTTATTAAGATTTAAACAATGAATTTGTGGTAGTTTGACTTAAGGCCAGCATTTGACTAATAGCAACACTTAATATAACAAAAGGATAAAGTCTATGTCAGCTAGTTTTCTGATTGGTGTTGAGTTTGTATAGTAAAATATGCAACAAATTTCAGTTTAGACTTGCAGACCAAGAATGTACAATCAAAGAATTTTTGGTATGTAGTAAGTTTAAGGTTTCAATTTGACATAAAAGTATAAGTTATATTTGTCTGTATTGCCCTTGAAACCCCACCCTTATCCTATTTTATAAAGTAGTTAAGTTTTTTTCTGAAGCATAAGAAGTCAATAACAAATGAACTGATTGGGTTCCCTTTCTGAAGTAAGCTTCATATAGGTCCTGTGATGGTTCTAGACTAATTCAGTTTTCAGTTTTGGTTTTAAGTTTTTTCTTAAGCCCCTTTGAATAAAGAGCCCCTGGATGCTAGGAGCGCAGTCGCTAGTTTCTTTATTATCATGTGAAGAAAGTGTTAATTTGGCCATTAACACCATATATGTATGTATACATACACGCTTTGGCAAATATTTATTTTGTGGTTAAATTGTGTAGTTAGTAGTAGTTAGAGGATTTTTATTTTTTATTATTAATAATTAATATTGACCTTCATTATACCTTACTCAAGAAAATATGCTTTGAATCCAGGGACAATTAAAACAATGTTGACAACATCCATAAGTAGCGAGCCACAAAAAATCATGGAAAGGTCAATTGATTCTAGAGCATATATCTGTGTCATAAAAAATAAAGAGAGATAATATGGAAAAACAATTAAATATAAGGTTTATGTCTTTTGAATCATGACCGAAAGACAGACTGACAAAACAAAGTAGACATGAAGCGCATGTCATATGAATTTTCACTGAAATTCAGCTGTCCATCTTCAAACAAAAGGGATTTCTTAACTTAATATCCTTAATGCATTGCCCATAGTTTAAATGAAAGTCTCCTTAAAAAAATAACCACTAGATATAAAATAAAACTAAAACAATTTTATTTTTTGTGGGTAATTTGTTTTCTAGTATGGCTTCGAAAACGATTAATATCCGCTGGATTAAAACCGGTTCCCAGCCTTACTGGAAAAGCACGTATAGCATTGTATTACAAACAATTCTATACGAATATTAAAAAAAAACATAATATTAATACCTACCAGTTTTGTTAGGTCGGGCCTACGGCCTCTTAAGGAAAAACTGGTTTTAATCTTATTATTTTTCATTTCAATTTCCGCGGAAAGCTGTCTTTAATACGAGGCGACAAATAACTATTCCTGTATCCCTGTTTGAATGTGTATATAGAATGAATGGTTGCTAATGTATACTTATTTGTGTATTGTATGTCAATTCATTCTGACAATATAACAGACAATATTTCATTTCTTCAAGACACAAATTATAGATAATACAATTATTTTTAATGCAGACATCAATAGCACCTATTAGGGGAATGCCATGACCCAAGCACAGGCAGTATCTTCAATAGTTAGAGTATTCTTTAAAAGGATATTGCAATTAATGAGTTGGTTGTATTACATATTTGCAATTGTTTTTTAAAGTGTATCAAAATTTGAATTTGTAGGTATCTTAAGGAATAAGACAATTATGATAAACTGATGTACACCCTGATTTATAATAGACCCCCTAAAATCACCCCTAGTATTAAAATCAAAATCATTTGTGGAAAAGTTTCACTTTCTGTTTTGTAAAACCTTCCTTGATAAAAACCCAAAGTCATTGTTTTCTTGGAATATTAAATGTGATTACTAAAGTTATTAATAAATATTATAACAGTACATAATATGCTTTTGCAAGGCTGATATTTTGTGTGTGAAATAGTGTAATAAAATGGTTTTAGAAACCATTTAAAGGAAAGGGGGGAAATTCATGGCCATATGTTTTATATCAAAGGAAAGCAATTTACAATACACATATTGTGTGGTGGGTAATTTATACAAGAAACAAGGATGACAACATCCATAAAAGCGAAGCATAGGCATGGTTTAACAAACAGACAAATGTTCAATGGTCCCGAAAAGAAAGGAAAAAAGAGATTCGTAAATATTTGCCGAAATAATATTTACTCCACAGCATAATGTACTAACGGACGTACGCACAACGTAAATTCACTACTTACAAGAACAATTATTGGCATAAGTAGCTAGTTATGAACATTACTTATAAGGAATAGTAAAAAATGTTTAACAGGCATTTAAAATAAATCACTGTAAATTATATCATTGAATAGATAGCTAATTAGGATCTTTTAAATATGTCAAAAACAGTATATATTATATAACCTACTTTGAAGTATGAGCGAATATACCTTAAAAGAAAGTAGCTCCACTCCAGTAAAAAATCTTTTAAAAAGTTACTATGAAATAAAATTTAACATAAGTTAATTAGTTAACATGGAATAATCTTTTAAGATATTGAAATAAAAAGTTAAGAGTATAGAATTTATGACTTTAATGTTTAAATTAACTGAAAGAAATGTCACTCTAAAGGATTTATAGCAGAAAAGTGTTTATGCATTAAAACAAAAATTTTAATATTCATATAAAAATGCAGATGTTTGTGTGTCTTATCAGTTTTTACTAGAAGATCTCATTAACCACTGGACAGATATGGCTCTACTTTAAAGTGAAGCATTTTTTTAGTTACCCGGATGGTTTTGTCTGATCATTCGAAAGTTTTTTCTGGTTTCAATTAATTAATATTAAAAAAAAATCACTCTTTTATCTCAAATCCTATTCTAGAAAACCAATTACGAAAAATAAGTTCGATTGTTGGCACTGAAACTTTGTAGGTATAATGAATAAAGATTTATTTAAAGTACCCAACGTTTTTAAGCCAAGTATGAAAAAAGTATTTTCAAATTTTTTGGGACCAGTCCAAAGTCCCCTCCCTTCCAAGACAACGTATAGGAAAAAGCCCCACGCTTTAAATGTATAAATATTTTTTGGTAATATTGAAGGAACAATCTTAGATTTCTCTCAATAAATCTATAGATAAAGAATTATTGGCAAAGAAACATTTGAATACCAAATATATGGATATGATATTTCGTTTTAAAATATGATTTAAAAGAAAATAATATTCTTTATTAAAGCTAATGTTTCAAAGAAAAAAGATCTTTTAAGTATTTCACAATAATTCGTCTTTAACATTTAAAAGTCTAAAATATTTAGCATACTTTTTGACAGAATATAAAAAAATAGTTTAGTAGACTCATTTTAACTTTTAGTTTCAAGAAATATT
The DNA here is from genome assembly GCA_900241095.1 of Acartia tonsa. NCBI lineage: Eukaryota > Metazoa > Arthropoda > Copepoda > Calanoida > Acartiidae > Acartia > Acartia tonsa. The sequence continues at coordinate 8,647 of LS058011.1, forward strand.
TTTTTGTAGGAGAACAAAATAGCTATTTGGATTTGAATTGAAACCCTTAGAAGAATTTTTCAAAATCAATTATACAAGATTCTAACACAATTTCTATGAAGTATTCAACTCCTTACCTGAAATAAATGGAAAAAAAATATCAGCAAAGGAAAAAGTAAATAAACAGTTGATGAAAAATCCTCCAATATTATTACAAAAATGCGTCAGAAATTTTAGAGAGAAACTTTGCTCCAACTATATAAAAAATCAGGGATCTTAAGGGATAAAATATTGGACGATAAATAAATTAAACTAAGATAATCAAAATTTTTGCATATTAAAATTATTGGTTGAAAAATTTGGACATTACTAGTTTTTACACATAATTCTAAAAGCTTTTAAGCCAATCAATGAAAAAAAGAGTTTATAAAACTTTGGAAATTATTAAATCCAATGTCTATCCCCTGCCTCCATGACCAAAACCACATTACTGTCCAGTTTTGAGTTGAAAAACTTAACTGATATACACAAATATATAAACGTCCATCCAAAACAGTAAGAAAACATTCTAATAAAAGATAGAAAAAACTATTTGATTTTCTTCTCCAATAAAAGAAAATTTGGGTTCGATTCTAGGCTTAAACCCCGTCATATAGAAGACATCAATATGGAATTTGTTAATAACAATAATGTCCAAAGTATATGAATTATAATTGACCTTAATTAGGACTTAGAGACAATGGCTATGCAATCACAGGGTTGATTGTCTTAAAAGCTAATAGAGTAAATGCAATAAAGCTTTCATAATTTATTTAAATCTAAGTCAAATGATAGATAGCTTTTATATGGGCCAATGACTTAATTTTTTTCCAGTATGGCTTTAAAATCATGTATAGCATCGAATTACAGACAATTTTCCACGAATATTAAAATATAAAGCACAAAATTAATCCTTGTTTGTTAATTTGAGCCTACGTTCCTTCGGGGCTAACAAAACTTATTTTAATTTTTTTATTTTTTATTTTAATATTTGCGGAAAGCTGTCTATAATATGATGTGATAAAAAACTATTGCAGCATTGAATAAACACTTTGTAATATATTGCTGGTTCATGGTAAAGTTACATTGCTTTTCAAAACTATAAAAAGAGAAAAAATAACTTTTCAATATTTCTTAACAAAACTTGTTGAGTCGGAGTTAGGTTTAATAAAGTATAGGTAAACTTGAATGTCATGTTTTGCAAGGGATATTTCCATGAAAGACATTCAAGTTGTTAGAAAAAACATTCTAAAACCAACACAAACAAACTAAGTCTTAAAAATGAGTAACACCACTGTGTATTGGCATGGCAATTGCAGTTTTAAAGAAATGGCGGAAAGACTTTCGCTGTCACCGAAAATCGCCATCTCTCGGTGAGAACTGTCAACAAAAAAACGGCATAAAATGACAATTCCTATTCCTACAATAAAGCAACTGCAAAAAAAACAATTGCTGCTTGGCCGGGTTCTTTTTGTGTTTGTTTGCAAAAAATTTATCTAATTCGTCATTTCCCCTATTGGCATAGAACTCTATATTTCATCAATCTAATATCCAAGAATAAGGAATCAATATAACTTTATATATAACTATATATATATATATATATATATATACAGTCTTCAAACTAAATCCAAGTTTTATAAACTATACAGCATGACCCTCGAAAAAGTATTTTTAAGCATCTGCAGCCCTTATTTCTCAATGAATTATTAAAAAATGCATATGTCCTTGTTCTCTATA
>LS058012.1:0-10402 GCA_900241095.1 Acartia tonsa
CCATGACGGCCAGACTGCCTTTTATCAGGTTTTTGGCTATTTTTATATGTTTTACATATTTCCCCATATCTTTGTTTATTTTGATCCAATTTTCAAACTTTTATGGGATATCAGTATCAAAATAATTTTTCCCATTGTTATGAGCATCTTTAATATAATTTGCTTTGACCATCGTCATCATACAAAATAAAACAAGGTTTCTTGTTTATTTTATCCAATAAATCTATTCTTTATTTTAGTAAAAACCTTTTAAATCTACCAATATGTATTCCCATCTAAGATTTTTTGTGCTTCGCTACTTATGGATGTTGTCATCCTTGTTTTTATATTTATCTCTGTCCAAAGATATTTTTCAAAGCCCACTACAAAGAGTCAAGTTAATTAAGTAATAAAAGGCATCTAAAACTTTATTTTCATATATTCTGATGTCACAAATCTTGTTCTTGAAAAGAAATAACAAACTGTTGTTTAGGAACATAAAATTATTAACATGGAAAGATCTTGTTTGCCTCAGCTTTCCAGTAAATTTCTTATGGAAATCTTAATCAAGGAATTAATTTATATCAGGGAAAAGGGAAAGTGATTCTGACAAACAATTCAAAGTGAAAATTTTCCCACAATCCCATTCCCTTATTTCTCCCTTTCTTTCCCACTCCTGGTTTTTATTAGAAGACTTATATTCCAACATTTAAAATTCTAAGAATCTAATGAACTAAGCTATAGACACAGAAGCAAGTTAAGGAAATGTGCTTCTGAATAATAAACAAATGTTACATGTACTATTATTCATATCTAACATGGGAAGTGAAAAGTATTCTTACACATCTACTCTATAAAAAAAATAGTGCTCATGACATCTACAGTAAATCCAAAAAGCTAAATATTTAATACATATTCTTTTTTTTTTTCATTGTAACTACAAATATCATATATATCTTATAACTTATCCAAGTTTATAGAGCTAGGGTCATTGTAATATTCTATATTTTTTTCAGATTTTTTTCCATGTCCCTCGTACAAGAAAAAACGTGAGTATTAGTTAAGTAGGCCTTTTGTGTATGGACAAGAATAAAAATACACATGCTGGTAAGCTTATACCAGATTTATAACGACATAAAAAAGATATAATATGTATAATATCTTGACATGTTGATAATTCTTATTAATATGACTGCCAACTAGAAAACTTATAATAATTTAGCTTGAAAAATCATTAGAAACAAACAATCTCAAAAATTTAATAATATTTTATTTAGTTTCACTCAAAATTTGTTATTTTTTAAAAGAGGCCCATTACACCCAAATTTATTTATGTAAGACTAAATTTCAAAACTTAACAATATGTACAAATTCATATTTTATTCATAATTCAATACTTATATAATTTACAATATATTTGGAAAAATACATCAAATCTCATAAGGCTAACCATTCAAGGAAACAGACGTCTAAATAATAGAAGACTATAGAAAATAACCAGGTAGATTATTGTACACTAAAAAGCCCTAATTTAAGAAAATATTATGGAATCATTGATTAATCAAAGGAAACCAACAAACAAACAAGCCTATGAATAAAAAAACAGTAAACCACAGAACAGTAATACTTAAAAGAAAATTTAGCTGGAAAAATAATACATATAAAAAAACTATAATAACTCTTTACAATAAATTTGGATCTTTAAGTGTTGTTTGTATCAGTTTGTTAGTATATTGGTAAGCCCAACAGTTTCAGATAATTGGCTAATGTTATTACATTTTCAAAAAGTTTGAAGTAACAGTGTAAATTACAATTGGGCAGTCTTACTGTTAGAAATACTAGAACAGCTGTAATTCAAATACGTCTAAAAATACTTCATTGAAACAATTATACTGACTATAAAGCTACTATACTAGTATACATATTCTATGATGAAGTACAAATAGTATATAAGAATGGTACATCCGTAAAATATTAACAAATATATTAAAATATTGATTTCATATGAACATAACATTAGCAGTTATATATATTTACATTTTATAAAACTAATCCTTTTAAAGCTAAATATGCCTTTCATCTCTGTTTCCTTTTCAGTTTTATTTAAAAGCATTTGTGTTTGCATGTAATGAGAAAAGGGGAAGTAGGTTGTGCTAAAATTCCATAAAGGTGTGAGTTTTATGGCTTAAAAACAGTAGTAGAACGATAATATTCACTAAATATGTGTATTACTTATTGAATAGAACCATATCAATTTTTTTTATATATTTATATTTTGTGAATATTATCGTTATACTATTGTTTTTAAGCCTTAAAACTCACACCTTTACGGAATTTAAGCACAACCTACCTCTCCCTTTTAACAAATATGATCCTTTTTATAAACCCATTTACTAAAATTTTAATGAAACAGAAATGCTTGAAGTTAGGACTGGAATTTGTGGCAAAAAACACACTAATTAAAAGATATCTGCACATTCCATATTTTCAAACCCAAATAGATTACGAAGTCCCTCTTTTCTCCTATGCCTGTCTCCCTGGGAGAGTGAGACCTCAAAATTCTTGCTAAGTATAAAAATAGCCAGCTGTTGGTTAATATTTATTTAACAAACACCACAAAAAAGTTGGCACAGATATGAGAAGTGAGAAAAACCACAAAAAGTCCCTGAAACATATTTGTATGCTAGAGTTGGAAAATTAAATTTTACTTTCATTCGGGTTAAGTTAATCTAAATATACATGATACATTGTTAAAAGCGAATCTTTTCTATAATTAAAAGGCGGTCAGTCTGTCTGTCTGACCGTAACAGTTAGCTCTTTTATGTAATTTAGACATGTTAGCATTGTCTTATCGTTTTAAACTATGTATCATAATTCCTATAATAGTTAGGTACGATTTAGAAAGTGTAGCAATTCTATAATTGCTACCAGAAAATCCATACATCCCTTTTAAATTATGTTCATTTTTAACCTTTTTGACAACAACATCATCTATACTATTAAGTCCTAAAAATGTAAGTATGTCTTTAAACAGTATTTATTCAATTCCAACAATCTACTGTGTTAATGTTCGCTTGCCCTATCTCTCAGAGATTTGCTTTAATGGATGTTGTCATCCTATTTTTTACTACATTTAAATTTCTTGTATGTTCTTTTAAAAGATAAAAAACAATTTATGGCCTATTGTTTATTGAAATTAATTAGTATTTCATATTACCAAGAAAAAACAATTGGAAAACATTAAATACACAAAATTTGACTCATTATTCAATGTTCATTACAAAGGCAAATAATAGAAATGGTAATTCAATCAGGAATCTAAAGGGATAAGACAATGGCCGATATAATGATGCACTCCCCCAATGATGATAGACAAATTTACCCCTTCTGTAGATTAAAATATTAATGGTTGAAACGTTTGAACACTCAACTTAATGAACGAACCTATAAAAAATTCGCTGAATTCCCCAAAGTTATTGAGCCAATGAATAAGAAAACGTTATTATAAAACTTTGGGGACTAGTGTAATAAACAGCCCCTTATCCCCTATCTCTCTGTAATTCAATACATCAGTTAAATAAATACACATAAGCACATATAATCTACAAAATTAATTAATATTTTCTCAATTAATGCTCATTTTCATAATACCTATTATTAATGACTTGTGTCAAGTATGTTTAATAACTAAACATACAATATCATAACTGTAGTAAAACAAATTCTTTGCCTATATAAAACTAAGTGGCGAAGTACAAAAATTATGGATAGACAATAGACACTCAAAAAAATGAACTATAGAGCAGTGTCAAAAAAATAATCATTAAACAAAAAAAACTAAATCACGAAACCTTTTGAAATTAAAAATGTGAAAATCTAGTAATCGATCTAGCAACCCAACCAATAAACAAGTTCTTGTGGGAATGTGTAAATTGGGAACTTATTTTCTCAATGGCAATTTCAGAAATCTAATCTTGAAAATATGAAGAATGTGAAATAATGAAATTGTTTAATCTCTGAAAATTTTAGACGTATATATCTTGAAAAGAAGCCGAGAAAATCACGTTTCCCCCGAAAACGTTTACGACAGATATACTGATGGACGGACATGTCAAATTATAGTGTAGATTCGCTACTAAAAAATATTTCTATGAAAGAACCATTGTCATTCAAGTGTTAAACGTCACAGAATAATTTCAAGAAATAATTTAAAAGTTTTGATGTAGTAATAGAATAATTTATCAAAAACTTGTAAAAAGTTTCTATTTTTAGATTGATTGTTTTGAAAACTGCTAAATTCAATGCTGTTGAAAGTAGAACTAGAGCAAAATTGATTGATTTTTCTTGAAGCTATAGGCCTAGTTTTGTGATAGGATATTAGTGACTTTGACCCTAGCCTCTAAAAAGATGTCCTTTTTTTAGGGGGTGGTAGGGGGAGGGGGGGGGGTGTATAAGGGCGTTATGGGGAGGTTTAATTTTCAGAAAGGGGGTTTATCTTACTCTTACTTAAAACCACTGTGTATATTCTCTTAAAAGAGTCTACTAGCTCAACTTTTTAGCTAGAACTTAAGCCTAAGACAGACACACACATAGTTCTATCTTGTTATCCTCACTGGTACGCCCCTAGCTCATTGGATATAAAACAATCATGGGACCTATGTGAGGCTTCCCTAAATTGGAGAACAGTGAGTAGCAAGACCTTAACAGACAAAGAAGACAACTTTAATACTTAATATCATAATATAGATTAGATATACTAGATGGGAGAAACAAACTATAGAAATTATTCAATACTTTGATATTCATGTACCAATTTTTGGATTTAATTGGAGATAATACCTTACACAAAAAACAGTGACTTAAAGATATTTTTAATGTCTGATATGGATAATTGAAGCCAGGAATAACATTTTTTATAATAAACCTGCTCTTCATAAAAAAATATTTGATGATGTAAACTAATCCATTATTTTATACTATTAGACAAACAAAACTTTAAATAAGTGATTCAGTGACTTAACTAGGTAACCAATAATCAAACTAATACTTTGTTATCAAGTAGCTGCATAGAGCAGTTTCTAGGGGAAGGTAAGAGAGGTCAGGGAAATAGCCTAAAACCACCCCATGACAATTATAAAGTTTACTAAAAATACAACCAATTCGGACAAATATTTTCTTTGGTGCAGAAAACAAACCTTACTACTGTATTTCCTAGGATTTCGTGAGATAAACCAACAATTTTCCTGTCAAGATTTCTAAATGAAAACCATGAATAAATATTTTTCCAGTATGGCATCGAAACCGACTAATATCCGCAGGATTAGAACCGGTTCTCAGCCATACTGAAAAATCATGTATAACATCATATTACAAACAATTTTCTACAAAAACTAAAATTAAAATAAAACCAGTTTTGTTAGTCCACGACTTCGGCCCCTCGGGGCAAACAAAACTGGTTCTTTTAATATGGTTTTAATATCTGTGGATAGTTGTCTATAATTCGATGCGATGAATAACTATGATTTGATAACTTACTTTTGTTTGTGTAGCCACTTGTGATGGAGGATCTCTGAAGAAATTCTGTAGACCGACTCTATCAGAGCATCTTGGCTGTCTCTGTATAATTCCCCCCGACGGTTGGGACATTAAATCAACAGAAATAACCCCTTTAACCCTACAGGACTTACTATGATCCTTCTTGACCTAACCAAAGCTACACTAAAAAGATTATATCTCGCCCCTATAAAAAAAAATTCTTAATAGCGAAGCTGCTTGATAACAGTTTATCCGTTGGTTTAATAGTTCCATTCCTGATGTTGACTTTAGTGATGTTTGTTGGCATCATGTGGTTCAGAACTTCAGAAGTCATATTTATAACTTTTCGTTATTTTTAACCTTTTTAAAAATCACAATATCTCTCTAGTCACTTAGGTATACTTTTCTGTTTAATTTTCTACATAGCACAATTAATTCATTTTAAAACATTTTGTAATTTTTAAACTGAAATAGGAAAATTATATTATTTTTTATTTAAGTCCTTAAATTATGAACATAATAAAAATGGATGACAAAATACAGCAAAGCGAAGCTAGACAAATCTGAAGGTAGGGCAGCTTTTTATTTCTTAACCTCTAAAGAATCTTAATAACAAATAGTAGAACAGGATAAACAAAGATTCGTTCAAAATATCTATACATGTCTCTGTGGGTTTGCGTCATACCAGAGAAAAGAAAAACTTTAGATAACTTTACAACAATTTCTGGCTATAACTACTTGAATAAAATGTCATTTTTTGAACTTTAAATATTTTTCAATACCTTCATAATGTATAAAGTAATGTTATTTAATTGAATAAAAAAGTAAAGCCATTCTAAAATTTATTTACGTTTGTCTGTCTGTCCATCATGCAGTTTTGACGTCATTGAAATCATAATGGCGGATAAATTGACCTTGATAAATAGTAAATATTAAAAATCAATCTTTAGTTTAAATTGGACAATACATTGATATACATCCCAAAAGGAAATAAACAAAATTTCCTTGTCTGAAAATAAAGATATTGGTTAGAAACTTTGAACACTTGCTAGTTGGAACCAACCAATCAAGATTATATAAAGAACCCAAAGTTTTAATGTTTTTAAGAATGAGAGAACCTGTCTATAAAACTTTAAGTGCTAAGAAATTAACTCCAATTAATATATTTTCTTTCAGCAGACAAGAAAGTCATAATGCTAATCAGCTTCGCTACTGATAAACGAAATAGTCCTTGCTTTTTTTTTTTGTTAAAAGCAGACATTAAAATATCTATTTTTTTCTGAACAATTTCTTTATCTATCTAGGTATTAATAATTCAACATCTTTTCTTGGTACTATTGTTGCTTACAAAAAAAAACGTATGAAAATTTATCACATACCAAAAATGTTTAAATATTTAAAAACAAGGAAAATTTATCCATAATTTGCGCAGCAAGGTTTTTTTTTTGTTTTTTGTCGCTAAAAATCTGAACAATTTGAGTTTCCCATTTCAAAGGAGCTTTATACATGTTCAAGGCAGGTTTTTAGCTGTTTTTTCCTAAGAAAATGTAAGAGGTCATGCGAAAATGATTTAAAAGGCTGAGTATCATTCCCTGCCCCCAACCATAAAGTCGGCCTCGTTTGACCCTTGTTGAGAATAAGATTATATGATAATTGAATGAGTTGTTAATAAACAAGGAAGATTAAATTATAAAGCAGCGCAGCTTAGGTTTCATATTTCTAGAACAAAGCAACCTTAAACTTGGGGATCTTAAAGGATAAGACATTGGAGGATAAATTGATGTATATCCCTAATTATTATAAACTAAAGGAACTAGTTTCGTCAACGATTAATAGAAAATGTTTATGAAACTTTGAGTACCCAGATAATTTACAGTCAGATTCTCCCTTACCACTCTGATAAAATTTAAGTTACTTTTGTTTATTTTATTTTATAAGCATATTTCGTAAGTTGTCATAGGTAAAGGGTTAGAAACCTTATTTTTTTTTTTTTTTGGGGGGGGGGAAGGGAAGGGGATGGGAATAAAGCTATAAATGCTCCTCTTGCTATAAGAAAATTGGATAAGAAAAAGTTAAGCTTAGTAGAAATAAAATACCAACCAGAACAAGCAGGATAAAGAGATGGAAACAAAACATAAAGACAGACAGAATGATTTATGTAATAGCAATGCTACTAACAAATAAGAATTCAAAAGTTAGTTTTAACATGAAATTACATTAGAACTTGATCTTAAGCTGGATTTAAAACTAACTGTAATTCTAAACTTAAAATTATTTTAGAAAACACCTTAAATAATCAAAGCACGATTTTGACCATACTGTTATTTTTAAATTTAAGTAAGCTTTAGTAAAATCATTTATTAGAAATAACCTATAAAAAACGGTCGAAGAGGTAAAAGCTTTAGGTAAGCCTATCTTCATCATTCAAATACTTTGATTTGCTTGAATAAAAGGCAATTTGTTAAGAAATTGCAATTTTTAAAGTACCTTTATTGTACCAAATGTATTCTTTATACTCAATCCATTTATCAATTTAGTACAAATTATGTAAATTCAATTTAAGTCCGGTTGAAAAAGGATACTTTTATAAAGGGTGTTAAACTTCTCAATACATTTTAAATACTTGTTTTGCCATTGCTTAAATTGAATGTTTTGATAGAATAAGGTTAGGTTAATGTATAATGTAACAGTGTCTACACTTCTCCGCCAATAATTCAAATTTACATACAAAATGGGGTATTTTTATTTTTGCTATCATAATCACAGAAGGGGGGTGGGGGTGGAGTCAATTTATCGTCCATTGTCCTATGCATGTATCAATTGTATTTATATAGTGTAATGCATCTTTAATATATGTTAAAAAAGAATATGATACCAAAACACCTGACTTTTAATAAGTTTTTTTGGAAGTTTCAACAAATGATTCATCTGTAATATCTAAAGTTTAGTTACCAATATGCATATTTGGTTAATGTGATTTCGAATCACTTTTCAAAATTAAATGGTGTCAAATGAGGATTAATTAGTAATAAAAATTGGTAAAAAAAATAAATTACTAAGTTAATCCATCTAGTGTAACTACTTCTTATGCAAATTCTATTTAAACCATTTTAAAGTTTTCGCAAAATTTACATTACAACTAATCTAATTGTTGTCCTTTTCAATAAGATGACAAATAAAAAAAAGGAAAGGGATAAGACAATTGAAGAAAAACTGTTTGTTTCCCATATTATGATCAATTCGCTATAGAAAATAGTAAAATTCAGGCAGGTAATGTGTTCTGGATATGTTATTCTTTTGATGGGAAAGGGGTGGGGTGATAATATATTTTCAAATATTGTTGGGGAAGGGCGAATAAGAGAAGTTAGTTTGTTGTATGAAATGTCTCAAATTTACCAGTTTAAAAAAAAAACTAATAGCCCTGAATTATTTTTATGTGTGTTTAAGATTTTTTTCTTTTTCTTGGGAGTATTAACCCTTCACAATTCCAACTTGGAACTCTTTTCTGAAAAGTTTTCATCCTAGTGTGCTGTCCCTGTTCGTGGATAAAAAGTACTCAAACTTATTCTATTCTTTCCAAATTCCTTTGTACTATTCCTAAGAAATCTTTTCAAATGTAAAAATAAGAAAAAAGAAGTGTACAATAAATACAAGCTTGAAATAAGAAAAATCATATTTTCTGTATCAAATGACCGCACAGATTTACTTTCAAAATGTGTTAAACACAAAAAATACATTTTATAAAGTTAGAAATGGCTTTTAATTAACACAATTTTAGTTTGTTTGAAAAAAAAAACTTTATGTGCAAGACCCTTGTCTGGAGAAAATTATGTGCATGATAATAAGTTACACCTGTTTTTGAGCTAAGCCATTCCAATCTTCGTATACGTTTTTTATAAGGCAGAACTTCGACTCGAACCCAAGTGCCGCGGGTGTATAAATCTTAAAATAATTTTTGCAGTCATTTCATATTCTTCAAAAATAGGCTTCAAATATTTAGAATTTTGTTATATTACTTTATGGTGTATTTGCAATATTAATAATTTAGTTATGTTTTTACGTTATTTTTTTAAGGGGCGATTCGTCGTATTTCTAAAATGACCTATGATAGGTTATTAGGTTAGGTTATATTGGGTTAGGTGATTGTCCCACATGGTTAGGCAATTGGCCCCGCAGGGCTAGAGCTCCCCGCAGGGGCTAGAAATAGAAGAAAAGCTGCTGTGAAAAAAAACGAAGAATCGCCCCTTAAGGAGCGTTGCCACGAAAGGGACTATACCCAAAATAACGTAAAAGATTTTAGGTTATATAAATTTTATGACATTAAAAAATAAGGACATCATACGTATTTGTGTGTTATAAAATTGTATTAGAGTAAAATAGACCAAATATTTACAATATTGAAAAGGTTTTTGTTTCATTAAGTGTGACTTTTGAAAACCTCATTTAATATCAAGCAAATAACGTTAGAGACATTTGAAAATCTACCAATAAATAAAGGAAATACAGTCAATTATCTTGTATTAGACATACAGACGGACATAATCTACTTATTGAGTAATTACACCATAATCTGTCCCTAAGGATTTTAAGAACATAATAGTACTTTAAAACCAGGTATTGAGGGAAAGGTAAGTGTTATTTAAATAGTTTAAAGGTTTTTATTTTCTATCAAGACAAAATATGTTATTTTAAGATTCCTCTCATTTCTAAATATTTTAAAGTTATAAAAACAGATAAAACATTAGAATTTCATATTAAATAAAAAACAAGTAGGTAATCCTAAATTTGCAATGAGATTTTAAAAAAGAAACAAACAAGGATGACAACATCCATAAGTAGCGAAGCACAAAAATCATAGATGGGAATACGTACAAGTAGATTTAAAGGG
>LS058013.1:0-10401 GCA_900241095.1 Acartia tonsa
ATTATTCCATTCCTGGATCAAATTCCAATATACAAAGAATTCAAATAGTGATTTTATTTTTATAAAAGATAATATGGGTTTTTTACAACATAGTTTTCCTTGTTTGTAGTTTTATTGTAATTTATTGAAACTGTTTTATGTGTTTAAATTTTTAAACATTATTTATCATTTTCTTTTTATCAATATTTTAAATTTGAATTTAAACATATTCTGTATACCAAATCTTCTTAATAGTATATTTTCTTTTATTTATTCAAACAAGAGTGTTAAAAAAAGATTTCTGAAAAAAAAAAAAAATTTATCATCAAAAAAGTAAAAATTTGAAGAGTGAACTACTGCAAACCCAACCCCTCCCGTCAACTAATTTTCCATTGATAAATGATTTTTGGCATGGTCCAGGTTACTGGGTACCCCTAACCCCTACCTATCCTAAAAAAAACACAAAAAAGTCAGAAAATTGGAATTAAGCAAAAGGGTTTATCTGTTCTTTATATAAAAGACTTTTCTATAAATTATGAATATTTTTCACCCTTGTAAAGTAATTTAACACTCCTTTAATAATAAAAATTCCAAATACAAATTTTCTTAAGAGGTGAATAAGAGCACGAAGATAGGGATAATTATTCTAAAAAACATTATTAAAAAATGCTTCCTTAATGTTACTTTATGTTAGGTTATGATCGGTAAGTATTAGGTAAGCCCTTCAGAGTTGATACTCCATAGATCAATCTATAGGTATTAGTAAAAGTACCCGAAGTGGAGGATAGTGTTTTTTCTTCGGTAATCATCTTAAAGGGGGTTGACCTAACCCCATGCTCTTTCATAATAAATACTAAGCCCCCCATCCCTGAAAAATAGAAGACTTACTATCCCCAGAGATCTTACTAGATAAATCTAAATACCTGACTTTTAAAGTAAATATTTTTCATTTCTCGTGACTTTAGTTTTCATTATTTCCCTCCTGTTAAATAAGAGGTTGAAAAAGTTAACAGAAGCTAATAAATTTAATAGAAAAATATCAATAAATTAGTTTTAAAAGCGAGGCTTCTCTAAGTTTTAGGCTAAGTTGAACAGCTTGTAGTTTATTTTATACATTTAGATAATTTTTGTATCATTATTTATAGTAATTGAAGTATCTATTTTTTTTTATTGATTTAAATGATTTTTTTATACTCTATTTCTTAATATTTTCAATTGAGACTACGTTTACTTTTTATACCATTATCCTATCTCTTTTCCTAAATTTCGTAACAATTTAAATTAGAGATAATCTTTAGACACACTTTCTAAATCTGCCAATTGGCAAACAGTGGAGGTACAACTGGGTCATATTATTGGTTAGAAATTGTACAGAATTTAGTGAGAAAGGTCGTTTTTTCATTTCACTCGCATAATGAGTCAGTTATAAATTGTCTTACTCTTAGCTTAGGGTAAAGCTTTGCTAGGTCTAATTATATCGTTTAAAAATTTCTCCTCTCTCGTAATGTGAAGCATTATAAGTCAGCTCTGAATAGTTGAATTTCTTCGGATAGAGCTTTCGAGAAATTATATCCTCGAAAAATTACGTCGCTGATATTATTAGAAAGAATCGTTCCTTTTAAGTTAGACAAATTTTTAGGTCAGATGTCCCATCTAGATTTATTATGCCTATTTAATTTAAAATAGAGAATTATTTAAACAGTGTGTGGGGTTGTGTAAATTTGAACCAAATACTTGGATAATTTAAAGCCTAAAAACAGCCATTTATATTGAAAAGGTTTTTTTTCCCAACTTAAATGGACTATTTAGAGGTTAGGGATCAATTGGGCTAAAGATGGGAGAAATCCCCTTAGGATATTTACCATAAGCACAAAAGAAATTTTGAGTTTAATAGCAAAAGTACTTTTGCTATATCCTATCATAAAAAGTAGTAAGGATTTTTGTCCTTTTATTAAAGTAAAAAGATTTTTGTTTGTCTCTACCGAAGGATCTCGCTAACCACTGAACGATTGGGTTCTCCTTTTTATGGTAGCTTCTCATAGTTCCTGGGAAGGTATCAAGAGAAATCACAAAAAAATCTAAATTGTTTTAAATATTTTCGCTTTTACGTAGAGACTTGAATGCAAAATAGATTATTATTTCTTAAATTGAATATTTGAATTAAAAAAAACATTTACAGTGCCACTATAGGCATCTAGGGGCAAAGCCACGAGTTTATCATAATATAATAATCCAGATGAATTGAATTTTTGGAAAGTTTAGTTTTATGTTATTTAAGCAAAGCATTTATATATCTACGCTTTAAACAGGGAGTAGCTCTATTTAAAAAATGTTGCAGAGAACTATTTTACAACAAGGATAACAGTAACTACATCCATAATTAGCGAAGCACAAAAAATTCATACCTAAGGACACAAGGACGTTTTGGACGTTTAGACAAACTAACAAATGAACAGTTGTTTCCTGAAATTTATTTCGATTCTTCATTATTAAAAGTTCTACCATTCTATATTGAATAATGTTTGTTTGTCTGTTTGTTAAGCTTATCAAGTTGCATCCGTTTAGATTTTTTCCTTATGGGTTTTATCCAATAAACCTGTAAACAGGCTACAGCTTGCAGAAGTATACATCATAAATTTAGAAACCTTTAATCTCCTTATTTACCAAGAAGAAACTATTTATCCAAATTATTTTAGGTTAGAGGGTTAAAAACAATTTTAAATTGAAGATTTTAGATAAATATATATTATTTTTTTGTAGGCAGATGTAAAGATGATATGAAAGTAGTATAAAAGGATTGACATATATTGAAATCAAATTACATTACAAGAAAGAAAAAAAATTGTGTAAATACTGTAATTTTGACGAACTATAAATTACTGATGGACGTACGGACATTATCAAGTTAAATGGTGAAAGCGAAGTAGCAAGGATAAGGCACTGGAAGATTAATTGGTGTTAACTTCAATTACAATAAACATATTTCCCTTCTTTAGATCAAAATTATTGGTGGAAAAAATTAGATTCTAAGTCACCAACGTTTCTTAACCAACGAATGAAATATTGAGAAGAAGTATTATTTTGAGTGCATTGTCCACACCCTCCCTGGTAAATGGGTAAAAAAAGGGGATCTGGTTATTTTCACCAAAATATGATGAACAATTTTCATAAACAAACATATATTTCTTCAAAACATTCACTTCTAACAAAAAATAGAAACATTACACATTACAAAGCTTTGAAGCAAAAAAATATTTATTATATTGCGTTAATACTCTATAAAGTCCATAAGTAACAAAGACTTAAACCTCCGTGTTTGTTGATGGATTTTAAGAACAGACAAAATAAAAATACAGAAATACAAAATACATTATCATCAAGCTTAGAAATTACAATAGAATTTCATGGTCTCTAATAAAGTAATGCTTGCAGCTGGCTAAAATAACCCCTATCCACCTCCTTACTCCATACCCTCCCTTCCTACTGAAAGAGTGAACTGACCAATAAATTAGGTCCGCATTAGCAAGCTAAATTAACAATAAATTTTACCCTGTCAATATGATCACGTAAATCCTACATCCATTGTTATAATCAAAGACCACAAAATCCCCAAAGAAAGTTTTTTCTATTTCTCTGGTTTCCTTATGAATTGAAAACTAACCAAAATATCATAATTAGCACTGAATAACAATGATCACTAGATATTCTATACTAAAAATCATGTATTGCATCATATTTCGGACAAAATATCACAAATGTCAAAATAAATAACATAAAATTAATACCAGTTTTGTTAATCAGCATCTAGGGTCAAACAAAAACTGATTTTAATCCTATAACTTATTTACAATATCCTCGGAAAGCTACATATCTATAATACGATGCGATAATTGATATTCATCTCTATAAAAAAAACTTCTTTTGAAAAATGCTCAATACTGAGAGGAAGAAATGTTTGTAGATTATTATCCTATGCCTTCCTGATCAAACAACCTTGTTGTTGGCCCAAACAATAAATGTGTCAACTATTAAATAAAGGAATGATATGATGTATGTCCAGACAAACAAGTAAATATGCAATAGCGGATATAAAAAAGGGAAAGTTATGTTGACATGTAAGATAAGCTTGAGTTTAAAATTTTAAGTCTTTAAGTAAAAATTGCGGTCCAGGGACCATTCGATTTTGCTGGAGACCTGAAGGATCCGTACCTGCAAGATCATACCTAAAACCTGAAATTTATTTGGGCTTCTAGATTTAATATTATTTTTGTAAT
Source organism: Acartia tonsa (assembly GCA_900241095.1). Lineage (NCBI taxonomy): Eukaryota > Metazoa > Arthropoda > Copepoda > Calanoida > Acartiidae > Acartia > Acartia tonsa. Next base: position 4,254 of record LS058013.1, read on the forward strand.
TCTAAAGGATAGTTTAGCATTTTTGCTAAATGTTTTGTTTAATGTTTAACAAAATGTTTTGTTTAAATCAAATAAATATGTTTGCTTTTCCATGGATGACCCTGTCAGGTTTGCTAGCATCCTGTGCCCGCCAGGATGGAAATATATAAAAACTTTCAACTCTTATTTATGTATAAAAAAGTAAGTAAGTTATAGCCCTCTATCTTTTACACAAAGAAAATGATATTGAATAAAACTTTTTTTCAGAGCAAAATAGGTAATTTAATTTATATTTTTTCTTGACCAAGGTTATTTAATATTTACGGCCGTATTTAAAAAATAGCAGCTACTAAAAGTCGCTGAAGATTTTTGTTGTTGTTTTAGATAAGCACCATAAATGACAAGAGAATGCAAAGTCTTTGGAAATGAGGGAGAAAAAGTTTATCATAATTTTTGTGGATAAGAACAATGATATTGTACAAACTATGGTAAAACCAACAAATATTAAGGAAAAACTTTGGCAACATCCCCAAATATGAAGGTAGAACGCATACAACCCCTCCTCCTTCAATTTAGAAAAGAAAGCCTTTTTAGTTTGTAAAAAAAATACTTTTTTTTATAAAAGTCAGGGGGCTTACATATCTATTTCTTAAAGGGAGATTTTTTATTTATGTTCTCACTTAATAAAACTTGGGGCCTTGCATAAAACCTAAAATACCATCAACAAATTGGGTATTGTCAGTTTCGTAACTTCACCTCTTAAGGGGCATTTCATCGTATTTTACAATAGCTTTTGATAGGTTATTTTAGGTAAATGATAATGATTGCCCCGCAGGGGCTAGAAATAGGAGAAAAGATATTGTGAAAATACGATTAAACGCCCCTTAAGAGGCGATGTAACGAAACCGACAGTACCCGAACATTTTAGCGTAGATTTGAAAATTACAGAAACGTTGCTTCTTAGCGTCAGACCAAATAAGTTACTTATTCTGCAGCAAAAAAATTTTTTAGAAATTTATGATTTTTACAATAATTAGTTTTTTTTGTAGATTAAAAAGATTGGAAGTATTTTATTTTACATTTAGCTCAAGGAAAATGTTTCTATTTATAGATCGATCTGTAAAAAACGGCCTTAAGATATTTAGAAGCAAACAGAATATCAACATTTATTGTTGCTTGCCATTTTTAATAGGACTTAATCTTCAGGAAAATGACAACTAAACGAGTAAACTGAAAAAAGATTTTTTATATATCTAAGCTTGTTTCAAACACAGATCATTCATGAGCACAAATTCATATCCCTAGACTTATATACAATTCACTTATACATAAGCCTTATACATCTTTTCAGCTACGCTACTTTTGCAAATACTTATCCTTGTTGTGTCCCTTTTTTCATGTTGTTTCACAAAGACACTTTTCTCGGAAGAAGGTAATAAAATGTAAAAGGATGACAATTTTGGATATTAGGGACATTTTTGAGGAGACCTAGAGGATCTCTAAGTGGACCACACAGATAAATAGTTTTTTTAGAACACGCGTCTGGCTAGTAAAAATGGTCCCTAGCAAAACACCAAAATTAATTTTAAAAGAAAAAGAAAGTTTGTCTTATATTTTGGAAAAACCTGCGGCTTAAGATTGCTGTGTTGTTTATTATCACTGGGGATATACATAAATTAATCGGCAATTGTCTTATCCCTTTAGATCCCCGCTTACATATTCCTTTAAATCTATTTGATAATACTGATTCCCCATTTCTGGGCTAGCCAGGAATTAAAGAATTTACCCGAATTATGTTTATTCTAAATTGTTATTTTGTTAGGGCACTTTAAGATTTACTTTCTCATATCCGTTAAAGAAAATGGGCTTTTTAAGAAAAAGAAATTAAGGACAATTTTAGGGGGAAGAGTTACTTTAAAATTGTTCATTAAATATCGCAAGAGTTTTTCTTTATTTTAAAGGTAAATTAGCATTCTGGTTTTACAAAAGTGATAATTTTTTAATGTGTTGTCCGTCATCGTTTATATCAAATTCTGTACATAAAAAATATTTCTTTTGTGGTTCTGATACTTTTAGAACAACAAATTGTTATTGTTAATATATTTTTTCATTAATTTTAAAAATGTGTTCTTTTGTGGTTGTGATTGAACATTTATCTTCGATTATTTGATTTGCCAAATAGGTTTTTAAAAAAGTGTGCCACTGCCATAAGTTTGTTATACTTAAATTTCATCATAAAAAATAACTTTCTTCACTTTTTACTTTTTAAAAGCGGCAATTTATATAATTTAAAATATAATATTTTTATCATTATTTGAGACAAACTGTTGGTTCTTTGCTTCTTTTGAATTAGATATTAATGCTGGAATACTTATTTCAATAATCGTTCTTCTAACGTTTAAAGTCTTTCATTGCCTAATCTTATTCATAGATTATCAGTTCCAGCTAATCCTGTTAGATATTATAAATCAATAAGGATTTTTAGTATGTAGCTTAAGATTTCGGTATCTACTGAATCGATTGAGTTCTCTATTTTAGGGAGGCTTCACATAGGTTTTACTTCTTTTTTTACTTCAGATTTATTAAAATTTTTTTATGGTATTTTCTGTCCTCCCACATCCCTTCTGATACAGATCCACCAGATCCTAGGGGCACAGCCGCTAGTATGTTAAAAAGCAATGAAAATATATAGTAGGTCGAATCTTACATGAATGAAGGAGTAGAACTCAAACATTTTTGTATTAATAATTAACATGTTATTGATACATTTATGATAATAATCAAACCTCTTTTTCACTAAGTGATTTATAAAATATTCATAATCATATATTACGGTCAAGTAGTATGAAAACAAGCACGAAACACTTAAATAAGCGGTTCTCAAAACAAACTATATCATAATTTTATAAAAGTAAAAACTAAGACAAGCTTATGTCCAAAATGCAGAATATTATGTCCAGAAGATTTAGGAAAATAATTCATTGTTCTTTTTTGTAAAAGATCTTTTTTTTCTTCAAAAACCAATATTAATATTTTGATTAATTGGCGATTTTATTCAAAGGGCCTAGTCGAACACAGAACTCCACCTACCTCCGCCCCAACTCTTTTTTTTTGAATAAATTTACAATAAACAGAGGTGGATTGTTTAAAAAAATTAAGGATCACTTTGTGAAGCAAAATTATTGTTGTAAAAAAATCTACAAAAATTAAACAAAATCTTATGTTAATAACCCTTTTATGATTTTATTTAATTTTTGTAGATTTTATATGCGATCTGAAATTTACTTACCAAAGGGAGGGTTTCAATGCTGTTGTGTAATTTAAGAGATAGAACTTGTTTCTGGTATGTCACTAATGTGCATAATTGTCCTTGTTGCAATTAAGGACAGGATGTTGGGGGGAGGAAGAGAAAAATTGAGGTTAATTGAGCCAACAATATTCTTACAACATAACAAACTTTACCCCTTTTTAAGCCTTTTTAGCATTCCTAAAAATACCCTTTTCTTTACTTTTTTTTCTCTCTTTCTCCAGATTTACAAATATTGACCAAAAATTTATGAAAAATATAGCTTTTTAATACATATCAATATAAATTTAACTTTGAAAATAATTTTTTTAGTGGTTATAATTTCTAAAATCTGCGTACATTCTCTGGCTGCTGAATATCTATCATTATTTCTGTGTTACCAGAGTGGACATAAATGGATGTATTATTACTTGGATCTTACACCAGATTAACATGTGCTCTAATAAAGTGAAATTTGAAACTGGCTAAATTAACGATCTCAACCATCAACCCTATTCATTCTACACATCCCCTCCCCTTCTAATGGATGATCGAACTGACCAATGAGTGTTGTCCATGCTAGCAACCCATATTGAAATTTGTTTCCGCTGTCATATTTTTCACGTATATTGTACATCCATTCATACATTTGGTGGGTGAATGTGTAGGTGTGTGTGTGTATTTTTGTGTGTATGTGTTTAGTGTGTGTGTGTGTGTGTGTATGTGTAGGTGTGTGTAAAGCCCTCTAAGCCTAATCAGACTTGACAGGATAAAACAAGTGGATATATATATTTTTACCAGCCAAGCTTCTCTACAATTTACTTAATTTGTATATAATGTTACATCTGTTTATTGAAATTGTTGACTTAAAAGAGTTAAAACAATACGTCAGGTCAGTCACATCAGATACAATTGGTCGTTTCTGAGATATTAACGACATGTCGGTATTACAAAGACTAAAGTACATCACAAATTTAAAAAAGCTATTAAAATCGATTTAAGAAACTAAATATCTTATGGCCGATTCATAAATAAACAAAGGGATATATTATACAAAAATAAGATATAAAATTATTGCTGCGCTAATTATGAATCTCATGAAGCTTGTTTAGTCCTGTGTAATTTCCTTTGCCCACATTTCATTTTCTTCTTTTTCATAGCAAAGCTACTCTACAATTTACTTGTTTGTGTCTGTCAGTATGGTCGCCTGATGTTTCCCGTCTATTTTTCAATGATATCATATAATACAATTTCTGCAAGTTTCACTTTATTAGAGAACATAAAAATCTGATGTAAGATACAGGTAATAATATAATCATATAATATGAATTCCCGAAACAAAGTACAATGTTATAAGCAAATCATCTTTAAAATCAAGTCCTAAAAAGTAAGAATTTACTGAATTTAATCAGTTCTGCTTCTAATTTCCCTACAATTTTTAAGACTTATTCTATTTTTAGAGTAATATTAAAATTAAATGCCTCCGGTTAAATGAAGAAATTAATCTTATATTTCATAAATATTAATTTATTAATGATTACAGAGTAAATTTAATAAATCTTGACTTCATATTTCAATTTACTAAGTTTTTTCTTAAACTGGCATTACGTCACTTACCGTAGAATTTTAAAGTCATGGAAATTCTAATATTTTTATGATAATTGGGTAATTAGATAATTTTATGCCACAATATACTTTGCAATGATTTTAAACAAAAAAGTTTTTTTAATACATCCATTCTAATTTCCAAACATCTAAATTAATATTACTGTTTTTCCAGTATGGCTTCGAAACCGATTAATACCCGCTGGATTAAAAACGGTTCTAAGTCATACTAAAAATCATGTATAGCATCGTATTAAATATGATTTTTCGAATAATAAAATAGAAATCTTAAAATTAATACCAGTTTTGTAAGCTCTCTCTAATACGATGCAATAAATAGCTATACAGATTTGTATGTAAGTTTGACATTAAAAGAGCATTTAATATTTTAATATATATAATATTAACAATTCTTTAATTCACTAATGGATCATGATATGTGGAATCACAATTCATTAAAATTTTTTAAAGAAATATGTTAAAGCTCTTGTAGTAAGCTTTTCTGATCCCAACCTAAATACATTTTTTAATGGATATAATAGAATGTGGGTATTTTTATTGTTCCAATAAAAAAATAAAACATTTTATAGTTCCTAAAATTACTTCCTACAATACAAATGACCAATTAAAGGCCAGTATATATATATTACCATTGATCAATATAAATATATACTAGCCTTTAATGGTCATTTGTATTGAATGACGTCTTTTTTATAGGCGCTATAAGCTGCTTCATGATATTTTCTATTCATTTCTTATTAGTAGGAAGTATTTAACAGCAAATAAGAGGATTTCAACAATTAAAATCAAATGCAAAATATTTAAAAGTTAATCCACAATTTTTCTTTTAAAACACGGACAATTATGTTCATAAGCATTAACAATTTAAATTGTATTATAATTATAATTCACTTTTCTAAGAGTACTTTACAAAAATTATAAATTTTTCAATGTATATAATCTGTCAATAAACAATAAATATGGTATGAATAATGAATATAAATAAAATTATTTTCTCGTATTCATTCGAATCCGGTGGACAGGAACCGGTTCTCATCAATACGGCACCTCGGGGCTAAAAAACTGTTTTTAATCTAATAATTGTACATTCTATATCCGCAGAAAGCGGTTTATAATACGATGAAAGAAATAACTATTCTTATCTATCCAATTTATTCATCTATCCACCAATGAGTCTATTTATATCTATCTATCTATATATGAATCCATCTATTTCCATACCTAAATCCTGATATATTATGGTATAATTTATATTCA
>LS058014.1:0-10401 GCA_900241095.1 Acartia tonsa
GGGCTGTGTTTCGTGTCCAGCAACCACATATCTCACTAAAAATCACAATAGTTATTTCTCGCAAGAAGACAGACAGATGGACAGACAGAATGATAGACAGAAGGACAGACAGAAACTCAGATAGAAGGAAAGACAGAAGAAGAGACAGATGGACAAACAGAAGAACGGACAGAAGTACAGACAGAAGGACAGACAACAGGACAGACAGAAGGACAGACAGATGGACAGACAGAAGGACAGACGGAAAGACAGATAGATGGACAGACGGACAGTCAGAAAAACAGCTATGCTAGAATTGTTATTTATCGCATTGTATTATAGACAACTTTTCGCAGATAGTAAATTAAAAATTGTTTATATTACGATACGGTTACACAGTATGGCTAAGAATTGGATCTAATCAAACGGATATTATCAGTTTCGAAACCATACTGGAAAGAAATACTAAGTACTTTTAATTCGAAAAATCTGGTAATTTCCCCTTAAAAATAATGAATTATAAATAAATAAATTAAATCAAATTTATGTTTACATTTAATATGAAATTTTGATATAGAATTAAATACAAGGTCAATAAAAATGAAAGTAAACTTTTAATTTCATTAAAAATAGTTTAAACAAATTTATGTTTTTGCAGCTTAGCTTCTTTTAGGGATCTAAGGGGATAAGACAATGTCTAATAATGCTCCCTAATAATGATATACAAAAATTATCCTTTTTGCAGATTACAATTAGTAGTTAAAAAGTTTGGACACTCAACTAAATGAACCAACCAATAAAAACTCAATAAAAGTCCCAAATGTTTTTAAGTCAACGAATTAGAAAACGTTATTATAAGACTTTGTGGACTGTGTTTTAACAATCAGCCCAATGTCCCCTCCCTTCTCAGTGAGCACACCCCTTTGGTAAAACGCTGTGCAAGCCACCGAACTTGATTATTTAGAATGGACCAACCATGAGTTCTAAGAAGATAAAAGATCAAACAATTAAAAAAAATATTGATAAAAAAGATTTTTTATTCAAATCATTGAAAAGTCCTTTTTAGTAGCGAAGCTACTCTATAATTCGAAATGTCCGTCCGTCTGAGACAGAAAGAGGGAAACGTGATTTTCTCGGCCCTTATAAAAGATAGAGAGCTGAAATTTTCAGGGATTAATTATGTTAACAGTCTTCAAATTTTCACTAATTTTCATTAAGATTCGTCAATTGGTTGGGGTGCTAGATCGATTCCTATATTTTTAAGTTTTCATGATTATCTTAACTCCTATTCAACTCGACGGCTGAAATTTTCAGGGATTGAATACTTTCATATTCTGCATACTTTTATTCAGTTTTATCGAGATTTGCCTATTGATTGGGGTGCTAGTTCGATTCCTAGATTTGTAGGTCTTCATAATTTTCTTTACTCATATCTGAGATTGACGGCTGATATTTTTAAGGATTAAATAAGTTCACAATTTAGTTATCCCCACAAAGTTTCATTAAAATTTTGTTAATTTGCTGAGGTGCTAGATCGATTCCTAGATTTTCATGTTTTAAATAGTACAAGGTTTCGTGATTTTTTTAGTAGAATTAAGCTACTTTTTGACAAGGATGTGTCTGTTTGTCCGTGTTTAAAATCCACTTTCGTGTCTTGCGTTCCTAGCATTGAGGTGCTCTATTTTTCGATGGGTAGGGAAGGACAGATAAATAGCCTAAGACCATCTTAGATCTTAAATAGGTCTTAAACGGTTCAGTGATCATTCATCTTAATAGCTCGTATATATTAGCTTAGTAGGAAGGTTGTATCTTATTGTATCTGCCATTGTTCTTTCCCCTTTGATATATTAGAAGACTTAAGGCTATTCCTAATTCGCAAATAAAAGTATACTTTGATCAATTAATCAAAAAAATTCTTTGAATAGATTTTTGATTGAAGAGCTATTCTATATATAGGTCTTTTGCATTGGTTTTTAGTTGCGAAGCTACTCTTTAAATCACTTTTAAGTAGCGAAGCTAATATGTAACCAACTTCGTCTGTCCGTCGGTCGGTCCATAACGCTTTGTTGGAAATAGGATTTTCTCGGCTTCTATTGAAGATAGGCAGCTGAATTTTTAGTGAAGATTCTTATGACATATGTGCATCTAGTTTATACATTGTTTTGTCCGTCTGTCTGTCTGCAATGCTTTGGAAGACATAAACTATAGTTTTAAAGGTTTCGTGATTTTTGCTAATTCTCAGTTTTTTTGACAACTAAACTTTTTCAGTTAGTTTTCTGCAATTTCAAAAGTTTACGTTGTTTATGTCGCATTTATAAAATTAAAAAGTACCTATAAAGATAATATCGAAAAAACTATGCCTAAAATTGAATTGACTGAACCATCTGCTTTTAATATACTTCGTCCGTTTGTTCATCCTTGTCTTTTTTAGTGTGCTTCGCTACTCAATGTATATTATTATCCTTGTTTAAAGTCTTGAAATCTTAATTGTTTTGCTTATGGCAGATTAATAAAATTTTAATTGGTCCAAAATTATTTTGTTTTTGTTGAAGGAGGGGAAAGATATTCTGAAAAAAAATATACAGTAGCTCAGCTACTCTATAATTAGTATATGTCTATACGTCCGTCTGTCACACACACACCCGTATAGACGGGTACACAAATTTAAATATACCATAGACCATAAAAAAAACAGATAAGGACGTCCAAGATATTTTTTTTTTTTTGGGGGGGGGGGCTAAAAAACTTCCATATGGGAGGTCAAACGGTGATCCTACTTTAGAAAATAGGATAATATATCTCCAAAAACTCCATCTATTTTTTTTATATTCAAAATAATTATCCCAAATTTTGATATTACAAGGATCACGCACAAAATTAAACGGTAAATTTTTGGCCAGATTTTTCAAGGACATTTTTTAAGTTGGGGAGTTGAAAACGCCCTTCTTGCATAAAGATAATAATTGTCAAACAGGGAGGGAGAGGTCATTGGATTGTCAATTAAACTAACACCCAAAGTTTTATATGCAAGTTTCTTCATTTGTTAACTTTAGATGATAATTTTGATTGGATGGTACAAACCTACATTTTCCAAACTTTAACACTTTTAATTTTTACGTGCAGAAGAGATAATATTGTTTATCATAATTGGTGGTGTAAATTATTTATCGTTCGTTGTTTCAGCTTTTTATAAGGAGGGAGGGTGGATTTTTTTACTTTCCCCAAAAAATCGATCAAAAACAAATGATATATTGAAAAGACTTAGTTATGGTCTAGAGGACTTATAAAATATGCTTTATGTGTTTTAGAATGTAAATACTAAGAATTAATTTATACATTTTATATTTTTAAGTTTTAAAGTTTTGAATTGTGTATAGTTTAAAGAGCCTTTAATTCCGTATAAATATCCAGGGAGGGAGGGAACATTGGGCTGTTAATTACACTAGTCCCCAAAGTTTTATAATAAAGTTTTCTTATTCGTTGGCTTGAAAGCGTTGGGGACCTTTATGAATTTTGATTATTTGGTTCATTTAGTTGAGTTTCAACCACTAATTATAAACTAGAGAATGAATAATTTTGTGTATCATCATTGGAGATGTACATAAATTTATCGGTCATTGTCTTATCCCTAAACTGTATATCCTTGCGTAGTTTAGCTCTAAGACATGTCTTATTAGCGGTCACAAACTGCACCAACACTTGGGTGTCCTTTCAAAACAACATAAATCATAATAGCAGGCTTGACACGGAAACGTGTTATTTTGAATTTTGTCTTATTGATCTATTGGTCAATTTTATATCAACCATCTCTTTAAATCACAGGCCAAACTAACAGTTCTAATAATAATAAGAAAAATCTATTTAGCTTAAAGTGACAAAGATAATAAAAGATATAATAATATATAACAAAACCTACCTAAAGACACTTGAACCTTTAATGTCTTGTTACAAAACTTTTCGGGAATAGTCCCTAAATAAGGGGCGATTCGTCGTATTTTTAAAATGGCTCTTTATAGGTTATTTTAGGTTAGGTTAGGTTATATTGGGTTAGGTGATTGCCCCCACAGGGTTAGAGCCCCCCGCAGGGGCTAGAAATAGGAGAAAAGCAACTGCTAAAAATACGAAGAATCGCCGCATAAGGTGCGATGTTACAAAAGGGACTATACCCCTTTCAAATATAAGCCATAGCTGTAAATGTACTTTAAACCATTGAACAGGAAAAATCATGTTGTTCACTAAATTCAAGTTTAAGTGCATTTCGTGGAGAAAATTTAATTTACTCTACTGCTGTATAAGATAAAATCTTTTTAAAAAATCAAAATAGTTCTTCTGATGTTTTTTCACTTTAATAAATGCTCAAACAACTTGGATTGAATCTTATGATGAACCTCAATATTGTAATTAAAGATGAAAAGGAATAAAATAATATAATATGCATATTACTTTTATCATCTACACGTTAATCTACATTCTATATTATACACATACATACTAAAAAGAGCGTAGCTACTCAATATCTGGTTCGGTTGTTAATTTTTTTTCATTTTTTTCATACTGACTTTTTTGAGCTTTACAAAGTGTCTCATTAAATCAGCCATGTGACGTCATAAAAATGAGGGATGAGTTGGAAAGAACCCCTCCTCCAAAAAAAAAGAAATGGAAAATCCCTCATTTTTATGACGTCACATGGCTAATTCAGAAAAAAATACAACTTTTCTGTTTTTAGAATACTGACACCTTTTATATCCATAAAAAGTTATGTTTTAAGGACGCAGTTTTTAACCTTGCTTTTAAGGATGTCGTCATCCTTGTTATTTATGCATCTTTGCTTTGCTGCTAATAATCAAACAATCCTTGTAAACATCCATCTCTAACCACATCAAAAATAAGAGACCTGAAATAAACATCAAGGCAATTCTAGAGTCAATTTTTCTCTACAGTCACAGTTGAATTCTTAGATGATTGGCCTAATATAATGTGATATTATTAAATGCGGACCAGCTTTAGGAACAGTCCAAAGTGATGAGCATAATGTAATTATGTTTGTGTGTGTGTGTGTGTGTGTGCGTGTGTGTGTATCTAAATATGAGTGATGTGTCATGTAATGACAAGAATATGCACTAATCTACATTAGATACATAGATAGATAGACCTCAAAGCCTTTCTAGAAAACTTTAAAACTATATAAAATAGCTTCATTTCGGTTCTTGACAGTTTTACCCCGTTCCTAAAAAAATTAGGGTTATATTTGAGTTTATCACACTTTCCATTTAGGGCTAGGATCCTACTAGCTAGATTGTAGCAATAAATGTATGAATGTATAATCCAGGCAACTTACTGACCCAAGTGGTGTAGACCCTTTTCGTCTGCTGGCAAATTGCATTTTGTTATTTTCGATGTACTAGGCCGATTTCAAAGACCCAATACAAAATCTGTGGGTAGGGTTACAAATACAGCTTCTGCCCTCTCTATTCTTTTACTTTAATGGGACGGCAGCAAGTTATAATTAGGTCAGAAACCAAGATAAAGATAGATAGATAGATGGATATGAAATGTAATGACAAGATTATGCACTAATCCACAATACATGAAAGGACGAGTTTATTAAGAAGATGCACCATAATACATCTTTCAAGGTCATGGAAGGAAGGGGATGAGGGGGATTCTTGAACAAAGACAATTACGTCCATTACTTGCAAATGATTTGTTCATATTTATTTATGAAATTGATAAGATACAAAAATAAAGTCTTTCTCTCGTTTTACATTTTAAAACTTCCCTGACATTTTATCGTGAAATATATTTTTATTTTAAGATACTAAAACATTTATATTTTTGGGGATTTAAGGACAAACTGTTGTATAAAACCTAGTTATAGAGTAGCGGAAAAGTTGTAGATTTTAATTCTTGAATGCCAATTCGCTATGTCTTCTTTCGAATTTATTTTCGTTTCTAATGTCATTTTCTAGGTTTTGATTAAATTACTTTTTATTTTCTAATAATTAACTATAATACCATACGATAAATGTACATTATTTAATTAGACATAATTCTTAATGTAATACACAGTTGTATGGTAATGTTTATTACTAGCTTGAGACAAATCTAATAAAAGGGGATCATTTTCTCATTTATTTATTATATAAATACACTTTCTATTATACACAGAATTATAGAGTGGGGGTTTTGAATAAAGAAGAATCATTTAGAGCAATACTATACCATGTAAATTACCTCATAGGGACAAAGGCTTCTGAGAACGTCTAATTCCATCTCTTTTAAAGGGGGGTTCCTCTCCCAAAACCTCCTCTTATCCTTTCCTTTTATGTGTATTTTTATGACGTCACACATGACACGTTCCAGCGCTTCAACCCTTTAATTCAGTTAGTATTAAGGTAATAACTGGGCATATTTTTTAGAACCTCTAGTATGTCACGGTCTGGTTTACACTTAAACCCAATACATCTTTCGCTTATACAAACAACGAAATTAATTAGGAAAATAAAATTAGAAGATCTGAACGTGATTTTTAGCTGTCGTTGGGGGGGGGCAACGGTTATTAGCATTTACGACATTTTTATCTGCCCCCCAAATATTATTTTAGATTTATTTCGCTTGTTAGCTTTACCTTTTTCTTGTCCAGAAAGTAATTTCTCTAAAGGAATGGGTCAACCGAGCATCAAATAAAATATTTCTAAGTAACTTCATCGATTTTTTAATTATGTTATAACGTAGCTGAATGAATTTTAAATCCCCATAAAAGTATGCAATCCACCTTAAATTCACCTTAAACAGAAAGATATTCTCCTATCTATTTTTAAGAGCGGATGAGGGGAAAAAATGAAGAAAATTAAGCCACTCTACAAAACCATTATCAATTCAAACTCATGGTGGTTATTATTTGCATTTTACTTTCAGTTGTAATAAGTATGCAACAAGGATGGTAACTTCCATTAGAATAAAACTGTACCATAAAAAATACCCAATAATTTGACAATGTACAGTTTAAAAAGAACAAATAACCTTAAATATTTTACTGCTTTTAAAGTTGAATCAATGCATGACTAAGTATCTTTGTTTTGTACATTTTATTAAAAAATTAAGAGGGTTGATACAGACAGGCTAAAATTGTGAAGAACTTTATGGATAAAATCTAATGAACAAATTGTCTTAAGAACTTATTAAAAGAGAAGCTTTTCTATGATTAGCGTCGGTCTGTCCGTCCGTAACGGATAGCTCTATCGTTATTTTAGGCATAATTATCCTATCAATTTTAAATTTGGTATGGTGATTTCTGTAATAGTTAGGTACGTTTTCGAAAACGTAGCAGCTCTATAATCGTTACCAGAATGTTCGTACGTCTCCATTCAAACCATGTTAATTTTTATCCTTAATGGCAAATAAATTTAAAACAAATTTGCTTACATTTTTTTAGGCTTATACATTTATATTTTACTTATTCAGTTCTGAAGTGTTAATGCTCGGTTGTTGAACCGTTTCAGAGCTTCGCTTTTATTAATGTTGTCATTCTTGTTAAGTGACAAATACATAATACCCTAAAAACACTAATAAGCAGTAATTACAAATTAATATGCGAAACAACATATGATAGAAAAAGATGAAAAGACAAGATTTATTTATTTTTCCAGTGTGGCTTCGAATCCGCTGGATTAGAACTGGTTCTCAGACTTAAAGAAAAATCATGTATAACATCGTATTACAGACAAATTTCCACGAATATTAAAATAAAAAAATATTCTTAATATTTTTATTTTGATATCCGCGTAATGCTGTCTATAAAACGATGCGATAAACAACTATTCTATTAGATGGAAATATAAAGAGTTTGAGTAGCATCATATAATTAGAATTATACATTAGACAAAATATACATAGACTATTTCTATAAAAAATATCGGGTATAGTCCCTTTCGTGAAACGCCTCATAGGTTATTTTAGGTTAGATGATTGTCCCACAGGGTTAGTTAATTGGGTTATAGCCATCCGTAGGGGCTAGAAATAGTAGAAAAGCTACTGTGAAAATACGAACAAACGCCCCTTAAGAGGCGTTGCCAAGAAAGGGACTATATCCAAAATATCTATTATGTAAACAAAAGTATTTAGTCATAAGAATATTTTTTGTCAGCGATGGCCATTTTAAAATAAAGCCCTATAGTCATATCAAATCATCAAATAAGCTTTCACATGGATATTGAACTCATAGCCCATAGTTGCTACGGGCGCAATCTCTTGTTAACAAAGAAAAGTTCTTTTTTAGTTACGATTATAGTATTTTACACATTTTCACGGGCTCTTAGAAATAAGAACAATTCCAGTCTTGTTAGACCCGAGAGACTAAAGTCTCAGGCAGATAAAACAGGGGTTGAATTTATGATTACGATGATGTTATTCACCGAGTATCATCCGCTAGATTGTAAACCGAGTAAAATTCGCTAGATTATAAACAGTTCTGAGTCATGCTAAAAAATCATGTATCTATATATCTGTCTATAATACGATGCGATAAATAACTATTTCCGTATAACAAAAACAGGTTGTAATCCATTAGAATTTATTTTATAAAAAGCCTTACTAAAATGAATTCTCCTTCTGTGCAATTTGTTCTTAGTGTTTTTAATACTAAAGTCTATTTTATACTCTAAGTGTACTCTGTTGTATAAAGAAGGAACATATGCGCGTCAAATCTTTATATAATCCTTTCTCAAATTAGTTGTGTCATCTTTTTTGATTAAATATTATTCATAAACATACACGAATATCATTTAATTACAGATAAACAAGGATGAAAACATCTTTAAAAAAGCGAAGCTCATCAGATCAGATTATAAAGTACATTCATACGAACTTTCTTATAATGATTGTTGAGTAGCACCGCTTTCTAAACTGTACCTAACTGTTACAGGAATTACCATGTCAAGTTTAGAATTGCTAGGACAATTCTAACATAAATAAATTAATTATATATCCTTACGGACAGACGAACCATAATAACAATACCCACCATAAGACATATAGAGTATCTTTGCTTGTAAAGAATCTTATTTTTATGATGTGTTTAGAGAAATTGAATCTATGTTTATGGGTTCTTTATAGAAAGGTGTTGTCACAACAAAACAATATTAAACTTTGATAATAGCTAAATAATGATAATAATCGAGTACATGGAGAACATACAAATTTTAATTTAATATTAATCACACATAAAAAATGGGGGGGGTTGGGGGTGTCCCAACCCCTTAGAAAATAGCCTAAAACCACCACAGGACCAGTAGGTATATTCCCTGAAGAGTAGAATCTGATCGGTTTGGTGGTTACTGAGATCTTAAGCTTCAGACGGACGGACGGACGGACAGACAACAAGCTACTTTGTATTATAGATAAACATCAAAAGCATCTTAATTGGTTAATAAAAACAAGCAGTGTCCAAACATTTTTACCAATAATTTTAATCTGCGTTGTCTTGAGATCACAGAAAATCTTGAATTAAAGGATGTATTAATGTTTTGTTTATTTATTCTTTTAGCTGTTTTGAAAATTTTAAAGAAACACACCTAAAAGGATTTACATATCCGGCTGAAAATGTTCTATTACAAAACTAGGCTTGTTCCGGGTTTTCTTTTAAAATTGTCGATCATATAAGAACTAACAAACATATTTGTATTCTAAAAGTTTGCCTACCCCAGACGCTACGTTTCAATAAAAGTCAGGAATAAGGTATAGCCAATAAGATAAAAATAATTTAAAATTATATTGGGGGACATATGAAAGGTCGTCGATTTTATTAAGTGCTGCCCCCCAAAGACAGCTGAAAACCCCGTATAGGTTTTGTGTGTTTTTTTCGAATTAATTTCGTTGATGGTATAATCTGAATAAAAATTTTACCAACCCTAGTTGTGTTCAATAAGTAGAAACCTAGCTCTTAATGTGATTTTCAGGCCGTTTGCCTTACATTACATAGGCGTGCACAAGAATTAGTCTGTAGGAGGAAAAAATCCTCCTTTAAATACATTATACCCCATAAATATATATATTTATTATACATAGAATATATATTTATTCCCCCTCTTTATAAGGATTTTTGGTTTGGGCTATTTACGAAACCCTGTAGGGATAAATTCAAAATTATCAAAAAAGGTTTTTTTTCAGCCCCAGGTGCAAGCTTAGGGAAGGGGGTAATCCTTAACTCTTCATGTTACCGCCCTTGAAAAAATACTATCTATTTCAGCTTACAAATTTAAATGGGACATAAAATCTGTCTGGTTTACTTTTAAATCAAGGAGGTTCCAATTGGTGACTAAAACCATGATTTGTTTCTTATCCCCCCCCCCCCCCCCCGAAAACAAAAAAAAAATTTTTTTTTTAAAATAAAAATTTGGGGGGGGGGGTTGGTGGGGGTGGAGA
>LS058015.1:0-10401 GCA_900241095.1 Acartia tonsa
CCCCCCCCCCCCCCCCCCCCCCCCCCCCCCCCCCCCCCCCCCCCCCCCCCCCCCCCCCCCCCCCCCCCCAAATTGTATAAAAATTTTATTGTAAAGCAAATACTTTTTTGAGTAGGGGAGGTAAGAATTACTTTGATTACTAACCATGCCTTAGACGTCCTTGACTGCCGTTCTAAAGGAAATGAATACTATTATCAAAGTTCATGCTGAAGTGTTTATGATATTTCAATAAATAATTAGTTGATCAAACTATACACTACAGCAAAACAGAAACAAAAGATAAGTAGAATACAATATTGTAGTAATTATGTATATAGCCAATATCCAGGGAGGGAGGGGACAATAAGCTGTTTATTACACCAGACCCCAAAGTTTTAAATTTATGTTTTCTTATTGATTGGCTTAACAACTTTGGGGACTTTTATTGAATTTTGATTACTTGGTTGAGTGTCTAAATGTTTAAACCACATATTTAAATCTACAGAAAGGGTAATTTTGTACATCATCATTTGGGATGTACATTAATTCATAGCCATTGTCTCTTCTCTTTAAATCCCAGAGTCATATCTATCTATATATACCCACCAATCATAATATTATAGGGGGAAGAAGGGTGTGATTGATAGGTGTATTTAGTGGTAAAAAAGGAAAGATATGGGTTCAGGGATATATCATGGAGAAAAATAAATGATAGAATATGAAGGAAGGGATAGAGGGTCAATAAATATATTATTAGGGAAAGGTAAGAAGATGTATTATAATAAATAAAAGGAGGGGAATATAATTAGGATTGGGACAATAGGTTGTTGAATTAGCTTGGTAAATAAAAGTATATTGATATACATTTTTAGATATTTTTATTTTCCAAAGATGAGAGGGGTGTTCTTATTATTTGGAGCATTTTTGTTCTGCAGCTCTGCATCTGCTGTTAAAGTTGGACCATGTTTTCTAAAGATGGAGAATAGGCAATTTTAAACTTTATTTCATTGAAATATTTAACAAAAGTGTTATTTTCTTGTTTAATTTTTTGGTGTAGATTCTTTTATATCATGCATATTTAAAACAAAGAAATTATTAAAATTAAACCGTTTACTTACAAGGAGCCTTTAATTTAGTTTTTATTAGCATAAATCAATGTGTGTAAAAAATGAAGTGTATGTGTTAGGATTGTATAAAAACAGAGAAACTGATTATATTAGAGTTAGTATTATACTAATTGAATTAACTTAATAGCAGACAGAAGTATACTAGAAACTAACCTTTTCATCAAATTCAAAAACATAATTTATGGAGGGAACAGTAGGTCCTCTATATACCACTGAGACAGCAGAGGAGAGTCAGAACATTTGCATAGGAATGCTCAAGTGTATGGCATACACTTATGAGGTTGTACCATAATAACAGATTATATTTTCTAGTAAGTATCAAATAACCTCATTTTTATCATTCTAATTTACATTTTCTCCTCGCCTCAAGAGGCTTTACTGCATTAAACCAAAGTAATCAGTTTTTCTTTTTCTCAATCTGAAAAAAGTAGAAAAAAAAATTCTTAGAACTAAGGAAAAAATTTGAATATTTCTCCTCCATTTTGCCTTAAAAATTATTTTTTTTTATATTTTTGTTATAGTCGTGCCTACATCAACCGACTCGACGATTGCAACACTTACTCAACTTTGTGTAAAAGTATTCATATTCTAGAGGTAAATAATTAAATTACCAACTTTCACTAATAATAAATATAATTAGAACAGAATGAAAATTATAAGCACATTTTTGACCTATATTTATCATCTGAAATTAAATTGTGACAAAATAAACTGTCTTTAAAATGTCTACTGTTAAGAAAAAGTTTATCTCTAATTATGACATTTTTTGTATTCTTTTTAAAAATTATTCATCCACCAGGCTGAAGCAAACTCCTCCAAAGACATTGTGGAAAAGATGAAGATTGAACATGAGGACAATAGCAGATTATTTTTTTTTACTCAGTTACTCTATAACTCACATTCTTACTTTGTCTACTTACTATTCTTATAGGACATTTGAATAGTACAGGGGATATTTAACTTACTTGACTATTATCAGAACTAGAATGCTGGTTTAACTACTATCACTTACCTCCTTTGCTTGTCTATCTGTTTATATTTTTTTGTTGTTTAAATTTCAATGGCCAATGAATTTACTGAAAAGCACCTAATGATGTAGTTTAATAAATCCTGTAATAAATTTTAGCTCTGCTTTTTATGGATGTTGTAGACCATTTTATTTAGCTTAATTAAGCTTTAATTTCTGTTGAATTAGGATCATTGTTAAACTTATCAAGAACATTTTATTTAATTTTGTTAAAATACTTTATTAAAATTGTATACTTTTCATAACTTTACACAGTTTTAAGAAGTATGAAGATGTCCAACAGCCTTCAATGTTGCACTCAAATCTCCATAGATTTAATTACAATATAATTTTTCTTTATGTTAGTCAAAACTAAAAGAATATGAGAACAAATTTCTTGTACTGGAGCTGGCAAGGAAAAGTGAAATTGATGCTTTAAAGGTATGTTTCTTTATATTTTTTATGTTATGTTAAATGGGTGTACTTTGGTGTAAATATTTTACTTGTCTACCTTACATAAAGAATTGCCCTTAAAATTTAGTCTACATACACAGCATTCACAATTAATTTATTATATGCATTATAGTAAATAATTCAATTTAGAATCTGTTGCTGAAATCGTATTTTTGAGTTGTCATATCTGACTATAAAATGTTAAGATATTAAAATATTTTTCATTTTAGTCAAAATTGAATGAGCAAGACCAAATGTTTATTGAAATTGAAAATAAGAATAATGCATTACAGGTAAGACTCTATTATTTTTCTTATATTATTTTTTATATTCAGATTTATTCTATAATAAATGTGTAAATTAAGAATTTGTTGCTTAGTTTTAATTTCATATCTGAGTATGAAATGTCTAGTTAATTGATAATATATCACTTTCTAGTCAAAACTGGAAGAGCTTGAGAAAAAGTTGGTTGGAGTGGAACTTATAAAGCAAAATAAAAATGATGAAATTGTGGTGAGTTTTTGATTTATCAATCACTTTTATAATTAGTAATTCAAACTAGATAAAAAAACTAGAAAATTATAAATAAACAGAATTTTTAATATTGTTTGAAAGTTAATTCATTCTACAACAAATATGTAAATTAAAAATCTGTTGCTATATTCTCAATTTCTATATCTAACTAAGAAATATCTGGTTCATTAATAAAATGTTACTTTCTAGTCAAAACTGGAAGAGCTTGAGACAAAGTTAGTTGGAGTGGAACTTATTAAGCAAAACAAAAATGATGAACTTGTGGTGAGTTTTTAATTTTCCTCTCACTTTTGATTTAGTACTTTAAATGGTTAAACTAATAACAATTTGAAATTTATTTTAGGCTGAATTGGAAAATAAACTATCAATTTTAGAGGTTGGTAATTTATTGATTATATTTTATTTGCAAATAGCAGTAAATTTGAAAAAGTAAATTCTAATATAAACAAATAAAATATATTGTTTAGTCTAAGCAGAATGTCTTGGAAGAAAATTGTCTTGCTTATGAAACAGCACCAAAGAATATGAGTTTAGATATCCAGGTCTTTTATTATGTTCTTTTTATGCATCTTACAATATAAAAATAATTGGTTCAATGTTGCATGGTAAATATTGATAGAGAGTCGTCATTAGTTTGATTGAAATAAAATGTTTCTACAAATAGTAATACCACATATCTATTGTCTTTTTAGAAAATGATAAGAAATCTGGAAAACTCACAGATGAACATGAACAACTCTAAAATGGTTATTTTGTATTTTAATTATTTTTTGAATATTTATAGTAAAATGATAAAAAAAGAATTTTCCATATATATTTCTGAATGGCAAAGAAAAAAATAATTTATAATTTTGTCCCTTCAAATCTGCTAATAAATTTTTTTAGACAAAAGAGATGGGGTCAAGAATAGAAAATCCACTGGAGTTTGCAAAATTTGCTTTAGAGGTTACTAAAATATTTTCACAATTATTCATTTTCTTTAATTACATATTTACATACCACAAATTATAAGATGCTGAATTAAACATATGCTTTTTTCTAACTGTAATTCTTTTTATATAGTCTGCAGCTATTTCAAAGAAGGATACAATTGAGGTTATTGAGGTAAATTTTTATATTTTTTTTTTTTTAAAATAGTTTTTGCAATAAACATTTCTAACATTATAGGAGAAGATTAAAGAAGTAGAAAATGTTCATAAAAGTAATAAGGTAATAGAAACAAATAAGTTATAAAACATATTATATTTAGTTGGTGTCCTTTTTAAAATTATTTAATAAATATCCTTTAATGATTCTAGAAAAGATAGAAGCAATAGATTTCTTTGATTTAATTACTCAAGAAAGGATACAAAGATCTTTCAAAAGCTAAATTAAGAGAGTGAATACACCCCCTTGGAAATCTTGTTATCATGGTCTACAAACCCATGATACAAGAACCTAATAAATTAATCTATAAGTAACAAAATAAGAATTAATTATTTGCAAGTTTCTGACTTCTTTTTTGTGTTACAATTAGTAAATATTATAATAACATGTATTTAACCATGCTAACCATATAAAAGTCAGTAAATTTTACAGAAATTGATGAATGAATTGCAAATTAATAATGAAGACAATTTAAAGGTATTTTCAATGCAATTACATCTGCAATGTTATAAAATGTTGTATCAAATATTAGATTAATCTTTAAAAATATCAAAAGATCATTGATTCTAAAGTTTGTTTAGAGATTGAAGATTGAACTTATGCAGCAAAATAAAAGTCTTGACAATATCAGGAAGGTAAAACCATTCAATTTTGTTTGATATAATTTATTTCAAATAAAATATCAATATTTTTTTTGCAATTTTATTATTTCTAAATAATTTTAAAGTTATTTTATTTTATTTTTTTTTTACTTCAAGGCCACTTGTTCCTTATATGGGATGGATTTTGATTCAATAACAGGTTAGTCTTTATTTTTCTATAGAAACTGTAACTGTAGAATTACTAAACCCAGAAAAATTTCCGACAATAAAAATAAAGTTAAAGCTTACATTTGATAAAACATGAAGCCATGAAGAAGATACATTTTTATCATGGCAAAGTTAAAATGCATCAAAAGGTGATCTTTTATTACAATTTAATAACATTTCTTTCTTTAATATCTTCCTATTAGCTTGTATTGTCTTATGAAGTTCACTTTTTGATTCTGCATTGGATGTAGATAGTTTTATGCACCTAAACTGTTTAATTTGGTCAATTTTGAGCAATATTAGAGAGATATAAAGATCCTTGTAGTTTTCTCCAAATACCTAATTTGATGTATTACCTTTTTGCTCTTTAAAATATGATTTTATGGCAATATTTAAAAAATAAGATATCTCAAAAAGTATTAAAGAAAGAAAAATGTTAGAGACCTTTTTAGACTGCCCCAATATCTGTCTATTCTACTGTAATGTGAACGAATTTACATAATGAACATGAAAGACAAAACAATACAATAAAGGGTATAATGAGAACTTACTCCACAGAAAAAGTAAAATTTGATCACCAAAATTAATTTGAAAATTTTCATCTTTGGTGAGCTTACAGCTCAATTTAAGGAAAGCATGTTCTTAACTCACCATGAGGTTCCAGTTCATTAAATGAAAACCTTTTCAGAGGGTTTATTCTTACTTACTAAACCTAGGGGTGGGGTGTATGTGATAGAAATACTGATTTATTCTGCTGTTAGGGAGGAATCCTTTGGGAGAGAAATACCATGAGAGGAATTTTGTTCAAAAGAAATCCTGTGAGGGAGCAATTAGTTTTGGGAGAAATACTGTTGTGAGGAATCCCATGGGAAGGAATATCATGACTACTGTTCATCTGTCTAACTATCTGTTTATCATCTGTCTTACTTTGTTGGTCTGTTCTAAATAAATAAATTTTCTTTTCATTTGCAATTGAAAATGATAATGAATTTGAAAATAAGTCAAAATTTAAACCAAAATCTTTTTCTCAAAAGTATGTCCGTTTTTTTTCTATTTATAGAGCATACCTTTAAAGTCATGCTCTCAAAATACATATCAATTAATTTATTTAAAATAATACTAATTCAAAGTTGAGTAAAAAAATTGAACTAAAATTTAAAAAAGAATGAGATTAAAAAAAAATTTTTTAGTAATATCTATAACCTTAAGAAGGATAATTCACCTCTGGATGATTTAAAATCTATCTTGAGTCTAAGAACCATTGGCAACCACACACACAATTGTATAGCTATTTGTGAGTGGGAGTAGAAAATTTATTGAATCAGAACTAATGTGTTCCCTGAAAAAGCCTTTAGGATTAGAATCAGGAACTTTTGTCTGTTTCAAAATATCTCTGTCTGACTGAGAAAATCTCAAAATCAAAATGGACAGTTCTCAATAAACCCTTAAAAGTGGAGTTTTTTTTTGTCATTTCTAAGGCTAAAGAGATACTTTAAAATGGACAAAAGTTTCTGATTCTACTCCTCAAGGCCTTTTCAAGGAATACCAAGAAGCCATAGTTTAGATTCAATAATTTTTTACTCCCATTAACAAAAAGCTATACAATTGTATGTGTGGTCAACAAAAGTTTTTAGAGGTGTATTATACTTAAAGGGTGTTAAAAAAAACAATCACTTCACTTTTTTCAATATCACCATACAGTTTTGGTCAAAAACTTATAAAGAATGACCCAATTCATGCTCAAGCAAATAATATTGACCTTTGAATTTACTCACCTCTCCAGAGTATTACATCTTGAGACCTAGCCCTTGTGAAGAATTTTGCTCTTCATGAGTTTAAACAAGGACAAACCCTCTTAAGTACTTGAAATCTTGTAGTTAGACCACATAATTTTTTGTTGGGATATGGCTAGGATTGAAGTAGAAATGTGGTTAATATGTCTATAAAAAGGTCTTTACATGCCACATAAAAAAACACTATTGGGTCTGTCTACAACATTTTAGATAATAAAGAAGGTTTGTAATTTTTAAAAAAGATAACCCGAGTCTTAATTTGCAATAAAATATGAAACTTCCTGGTTTTTCTGGAAATTCTAGGTTTTGGGCTGTAGTGCTCTGGAGAGGTCAGTAGATTCCAATTTTAATATTAATTTCTTATTGTCATTGCTTGAACATAAATTGAGTAATTTTTTATTAGTTTTTGTCCAAAACTGTAGGGTTTATAAAGAGAAAAGGAAAGCAATTGTTTTTTTTTGAGCACCCTCAATATAAATGAAATGCAAGTTCATTCTTTGGTTTCAGATAAAAATGTCCAAAATCAACCCATCCTAGTATGTAAACTTTTTTTCTATTAAGGCTTTTGCTACAAGATAATTAAGGAACATCTCAGTTGGAATGATGCCAGAGTGAGGTGCAGAGGGTGGAATGCTGATATTATCAGTATCCACTCTCAGCAAGAAAATGACCTTGTATATAGTAAGATAATTTTAATTAAAAATTCACAAAATAAAGGAATACATATAAATTTTAACCATTTGAAAAAAATATTTAAAAAACAATTCATGTAGTGTGTATGGCTAAAATGCCAACAAGGATAACAATGACCTAAAGCTTAGAGGTCAAATGATGAAAAATATAAGCTCACTACCTTATTATAAACAGACAAACACAAATACATACTATACAATTACATATACAACAAAAAGTATATAACAAACATTTATCCAGCTTATTATGTTTATTAAAGGAAAGTTGTAAAAAGTTGATATGGTAAACATATTACATATTTTCAATCAAAATCTGGGGGTTAATTGTCATGGTATAAACTCATTAGGGCTTAAAAATGAACAGCATAAGATTTTATTGTAGTAAAAGAAAAGAATAGAAAAGATTTTAATTATCAATATTGGTTACAAACCAAGGGGATGATTATGTTATTAACTATATGTTTACCTAGCTTATCAAAATAAGAAGATTATTAACAATACCATCTGAAATAGCAGGAAAAATTTAATTGTGCTTTATAGTTTTCCATTCTGTATGTATGTGGCTTCTATTCCTTAAATGCTAGGTGAAAAGCTATTGGTAGATTTTATTATATCTATTATGATATTTCTTAAAATCTATTTAGGCATTGCTAAATCATTAAGTTCCAGTATTTGGATTGGCTTGAATGACCAAGCCCAGGAGGGGTCTTTTGTTTGGGCCGATGACACATCAGGTAAAGTTTACACTTTTTATATCAAAACAAGGATAATCAGATCTAAAAATGTGAAATTCACCCCACCAGATGAATAGACAAACAAACTTCAACAGATTTAGAGCAAAAATGCGATTATTATTCACCATCTATTAGAAGACTGAACAAAAATCCCTTAAAAATCTATCCCAAGAATATTAAATACAGATTGTATGAATATATATAAACTTGTTTACAATTTTGACTTGATGATAAAGATGCTCTTCTTATAACATTAAAGCTAATCAAAAATGAAATAAATATTTCAAAAATAGCAATCATATCAAAAAGATGGGAGAGAATTGGTGGTAAACAAATTTTAGTTTTGAAATAAAAAAGTCAAATTTAAGTGGTGAGAGAAATATTTTTGATGGTATAAAGTATACCCTCATAGTAGATAAAAATATTTCCAGGACTACAGCTTCACTGAAAATAAGTGTCATTTTGGTCTAGCTGGTTGCTAGAGTTGTATTCTTGAAATAAGAATTATGTGTTATTTTCATATTCACATATTCAACATATTTTGTAAAAGCTCTTTGTTTCTATGATTTTAATTATTCTTCATATTTATTTCAGTTGGATACACAAACTGGAGGGAGAAACAACCAGATGGAGAACAACGTCAAAACTGTGTTTTTGTAAGTTTATTACTTATTCTTATTAGAAAATAAAAATAAAAATCATAAATTTGCTCATAGTTCATGTGTAAGTTTTCTGTAAAGTTTTCTGTAGATGCATAAAATATTAGGATACTAGCGGCTTTGGGGGGGGATTTTTTGGGTTTTGAAGTGGTTGGGGGTGTCCCACCCCCCAAGAAAAAAGCTTAAAACCACCACAGGACCAGTAGGTATCTACCATTAAGAGTAGAATCCAATCAGTTACCAAGATCTTAAGGGACAGATGGACAGACAGATAGATGGAAAGACATCAAGCTACTTTGTATTATAGATATATTAGAAAATATTTGAGAACAGGTATTGTTGTATTTTAACAATAGCTTTTGATAGGTTATTTAGGTTAAGTAAATGTTAATGATTGACCCATAGGGTTAGGAAATTGGCCCTGCAGGGTTAGAGCAACCTGCAGGTGCTAGAATTAGGAGAAATGTTAGTGTGAAAATAGCAAAAAACCCTCTACTTTGTATTCTTTCCATGATTCAATATTTTTGTATAAAAACTATAAAGAATGGTATTTTTAACCTTAATAAAATATCTAAATGGTAATCTTAGTGGTACACTTTGATATCAAATAAATTTACCAGACTAACTAAATATATAATATAAAGATTTACAATAAATGTATTCTTCAAGATGGTAAATTTAATTGATATATAATTGATTGATTGTTAACCAAAATATAGCATAACTATTGTAAACTAAAATTATATTCTAATATCTAAATTATGAAACTAATCTTATGTTGCGATAATAACAGTATGGGAGTTGAACAAAGTTTATATAATACAAACATTAGATTTAGAATATGTGTAATGTGTACTTGTAGGTACAGAATGATGATGGCACATGGGCTGATTTAGAATGCAATGAGAAAAGAACATCTATGTGTAAAAAAATTAAATAAAAGCTTGAATACTAAATCTTAAAATGTTATTAATTGATTAAGTTTTTATCCTCACATGTTTTATGCCTGGTTAAGAAACAAAACATTCCGTGACATCTTATAATTATCAATATGAGCCTGACAAAAAAGCAGTAGAAAAAAAAAAATAAAAATTTTTAACAATAACAAATGATAATATAAAATTATATAAATCAAATTATAAAAAATTTAAATCACTTTACAAATATGAGCAAAGCTTCTCTAATCTTTGTAATAAAATAGTATTAACATATTTTTCAGTATCTTATGTTTTACAGTCTCTATAACTTACTTTGTCTGTATGTTCATTAGGGTGGGTCGATTTTGGAATTTCACATTAGTACACATTGGCAAGGGTTACTGGGCCAATATAAAACCCTGTGAAACTTGAAAGAGGTTTTTTAATCCAAAAACAACGGGCGCGCGGGGGGTATAAAATGTGCCCGCCCCCTTATAAAACCAAAAATTAAAATTCCTTCAAACACAGGCATGTTGCATATCAAAATGACCG
>LS058017.1:0-10399 GCA_900241095.1 Acartia tonsa
TAAAGGGGATGTAAATTGTCAGAATTAAATTTTTGAAGCATTTTCTGATTCTTTCTACGATAGCACCCAAGTCATTAGTGACAGAAGGACGAAAATGTATACAAAATATTTTTAAAACCTCATTTAGAGTGATGGAAAGGTGACTAAAAATGATCATACACACATAAAAAATACATATATGTGAAATGGAGGATTTTTATTTGTTAGAAGCTGTTATCTGTAATGACTGTTTTAATTTTTTAAATGTTTGTTTACATACTGTTATAAAGGTAGCCTTTAAGAAACTTAAATACGTTTGATAATCTATTATTCACCCATCGAACTATTATATAAAGATCATTATTTATAACTAATTTTCTTGAAGAGAAAACTAGAAAATATTAGTTTAATCCACTTCAAATATAGTCCAAGAAAAAAAAAACAATAATATTTTACAGTGAATATAATGTTACTAACAACATAACGTACACATGTTTGGAAAAAGATAAGCCTATTATATATTTCCAATAATGAAAATAAATGTCTTTTTAATACAATTTATAAGTTTTATCATAATGGCCGAAAACTTTAAGAACAAAAAAATAGTTGTAGAATCTCAGGAAAAAAGGTATTACAACATTCAGAAAAAAATCATAAATAAGACAAGAATTTAAAAAAAATACAGCAACTGGCACATAAAAAATGAGTTTGCTTTTTATTGTTAAATTACAATATTAAATACTAGAGTTGGCTCGATATAACCATCTCACTATTGGCTAGTTTTCTATGAGTACATATCTATTTCTCAATAAATCAATTTTTCTCCCCCGCCATTACTATCTAAAAGAAAGAAGTAAATTTTTAATAAATTAAATGATTTTAAAAAGATTTTTTTCAATTATATTTTTTTTTCACATTACCATCACCAAAGGGTTAATATGATTAAAATTTTAGCTTTAATATTTGAACACACAAAAGGAAGTGTCGCCACAATCGATATCTTTTAAAACAGAGTTTTCTTAAATTTACTATATTAAAAATTAAAAAAATTTCAATATAATGTAAATAGCAACATGAAACGAAAAAAATAATCTATTTTTAATAAAGTAAAATAATGGGTTTCATCGTTCTGGCCAATGAGAGTTTATTATGGATTTTTGGAGCACTATGAGTTTTAAACATTTATTCCTTGGAAAACTTGAGCTCATTTATAGACATTTATTTCGGCACCTCAGGGCTAAAAAAACTAGTTTTAATCTAATAATTGTACTTTCTATATAAGCCGTTTATAATACGATGCGAGAAATAACTATTCCATCCCTTTATCTCTTTAAGAATTGTTTACCAAAGACAAAGTAAGATAAATTTATGCACACAATAGAGAAAAACATAATTACCCCTTCTACAGATAAAATAGTTGGTTGAAAACTCTGGCAACTGCAAGTTTAAACTCAGGGGCTTCTATTCACCCAATTAATTACAATTTAAAATCCTGCTAAATCTAATATTTTTTTTGGAGTAAAGTTGGAGTAAAACTTGTTTATTCACGTAACTGAAGGGGAGTGGGTAAGAACCAACCAATCAAGAATTATTGGTACCCAAATCTTTCCAATCTTTTTTAAAACTTTGGGTACCTCTTTAATTTCTAGTCCAATGTCCCCTCCCTCTCCAAAGTATTTGTGATACTAAAATATTGATGAAATATCCTCATACTAAAGTAACAGGATGTTTGTCTATGTATCTCGCTAACCGCTGAACCGATCGGGTTCTTCTTAACAGGGTAGATTCTCATGGGTCCCGGGAAGTTATAACTATTTTGGGGGAGAGTACCACCACCCTCCCAAGAGAAATGACAAAAAAATTGATTTTAAAAAAAAAATCTGGGAGACTTCAACGTAACATAAAGAGTTATCCGTAACATTAAGAATTATCGTAGAGACTTTAACAAACAAAAACATTTAAAGTGCCACTAGAGGCCTCTAGGGGCGTAGCCGCTAGTAATCCATAAAACGTGTTGATATTGTCCCCATTGTTACATTTATCTATCACCTATATCTTACATAGAGAAAATATTTAGGAATACGGGGATAGGACAATGGATTGAAAGGTTTGGAATCCTACTATTATTATATTGAAGATATTCTGGAGAAACGATATCAATGGGTAGATCAATTTTTATCGCAATGGCCTTTTCCCTCCCAGGAAATTTTATAGATATTATTAGGTGGTTGAAAGTGAAAACATTTAGGGATACCTTTTCTGAAAAAAATAATATTATTAATCAGATTTAACTATATACACTCAAATCATTAAACTAGTTTTATCCAGTTCTCATATAATAATGTCAGAGTGAATTATTTAGAGAGCTTAAGGGATAAGACAATGGATGATAAATTTATGTGAATACCCAATGATTATAAACTATTTGATCAACGAACGAGAGATCTTGTTGATAAAGGTCCTAGTATAATTTACATTCCAGTTCAGAAGACATTTGTTTTCATAATAAATGTCCTTTACCGCTGGCTTTAGACCATTTTCGAATGTTTAAGCTATCAGATGAAAGTTATTGAAAGTTTCTAGATTGCATAACACAAGATTTTGTTTTCGTTTTCAATATTTGAAAAGTGAAAAATAATCATCATATTAACAAGTGTTATATTTTCTGAAATAATATTTTTTGCGATTCTGGATCTTAAAAATGGAGGGGAAAAAGAAAATAATACCTTTAACCAACAAGAAAGTTGTAGGAAAAAAGTTTATTCCTTAATGATCTATAATTTATCATTTATGTTATAAAGAAAAGGGACTGACCATTCTAACATATTTCTTACCATTTCTATTCTGTGCGAGAGCTCAAAACCCTGTTGGGGTCTTCTTATCTTTTCTGAGCCCAACCTAACCTACAATAAGAATCAACTATTCGTTTTTAAAAGATTCGTTTGTGTTACAAATTAGATATGAGGGAAACTACCCAAATTTAAAACCAAATATTTTACTAAACAAGGAAGTTTTTTTGACTTTATTTCGTACAAAAGGTTATCTTTATTTGTAATTTTATTATTATTATTACTATATATCAGGAATCTTAAGGAATAAGACAATGTATAAACTATAGATTCGTGTACATCCCCTTAAAATTGATAAAAAAAATTCATCTTCAGTATAAAAACATTTTTGATGAAAAGTTTGAACACTGCTAGTTTAAACAAATAAATTAAATATAATAAAAGATGGAATTTGGATATCAGTATAATTTACAGTCCAATGTCCCCTCAATCCCCGATGTTTTGATTTTATCACTATATATAGTTCGTTTTTGCATATACAATATACATATAGTATATATAAATTTTATTACATTATAACGAAGTTATATAATGATAGCACAGAAAAAGGACTCGCAACACCTATCTTTATTTGACTACAATTTGAACCATTTAATATGGTTTTATAGTCATTTCAATGCCGTAGAATTACAGTTGGGTTTAGTTTATAAGAAGTTTATCATTGTGTGGTTATCAGTTTTTTTTTATGATTTTAGAACTTTGTTAAACACTAAGCAAAGATTTCAATAACAATATCCTTAAAAGCGAAGTTAAAACATGTACAAGAATAAGCGAACATAAGTTGGTATAATGTAAGTTAATTGTAAATGTAAATTTTTTTATATTTTTTGTCCGTCTTAAAATTAAATAAAATGAAGGATGTTTAATTTGACCGACCTGACATAAACTTAAAAAGTTTAAGAATCATTTCAAAGCTTTAACCATTATTACTAATTGCCCTATTAATTAATTACGTCCTTTTCCATTCCGTTATGGATGTGGTAGAGACGAAGAAAATGTAGAATGCAGAAAAGATTCGCATATATGGATTGTAGTATAGATTTGCTACACAAAATTAATCACATAACCGTTACCAAAATCAAAGCATTTTTTTATAAGCACCACAAAAATCGTTGGGTATATAAAGTTATAACAATTAAGAAAATGGCTAAAAAAGTGTGCTTAATTTCATGGATAAGACAATGGCCAATAAATTGATCTACAATTATGATAAACAAAATAATACCTGCTGTAGATTAAAACTATTGATGGAAAAGTTTGAACACTGCTAGTTTGTACCTACCAATAATTTTTTTTAAGCTACTAAAGGAGAGATTGAGTTCATAATACTTTGGGGACCAGTATCATTTACTTCCCAATGTCTATTATACATATTTTAAACATAATTTTAATCATTGTATTGTAGTTTTTATTTTCATATAGTTACTTCTACTCTATTATATCTTTAGTCTTACAAACATAAAATGCATTAAGGTTTTATACTTTAGTAACAAAGCCAAACAATAATCAAAGAGTAGCTTTAACAATGATTATCTTTAGCTTTATACCGAGGACATTTTCATAAAAGCTACCAAAAACCTAACTTGTAAGGCTGAAGGATTTTTCTGCCATCGCCATCCCTGATTTTAAAAAATTCCCAAAGGTGTTAATGAAAAGAAATTTTGTTTAATCCCTCTTACCAGGAATAAAGGGATCAGAGACAATAAACTAATTTCTGTTGGTCATCTTCCAGGGATTTATATGGATAAGACAATGGCCGATAAATTGATATACATTCCCAATGATGATACACACAATTACCCTTTCTGTAAATTACAATGAGTGGTTATAATGTTTGGACACTCAAATTATTGAACTAACCACGAAGTCCACAAAGTTGTTAAGCCAACGAATAAGAAAACGTTATTTTAAAACTTTATGGACTAGTGTAATAAACAGCCAAATGTTCCCTCCCTCCCTGTGTTCTTCTGTTTTATATCTAAGGTTGTAAATCAATTTATCTATAATTATTGTTCCATTCCTTTATCTCTGACTCATATGACTTATCATTTAGGATTAGATTTTTTGCATGTTCGTGTCTTTAAGATTTCTTTTTAAAAGGCTTCTTTCTAAAAACTACGTGCAAAGTTACGAAACATAAGAGAATTTGGTTCCAGAAAAGGAATGCTAAAGGATACATAAATTGAGATAAATATAAAAAAAACAAGATAAAGTATTCAAAAAGTAAAATTTATTCTTTTTATTCTACAAAATTAACAAATACGTTAGAGAAATTTCAAGCCAAATTCAACACCTTTTACATAATTTGAGGTAGATTAAATAATCGCCCATTAACTTATATCAATATACTATCATACTGATATATTAATATTTAAATTTATTTGATTCCTTTTAGAATTAAGATTAAGTTTCAATCTGATAACATTCAAACATAAAATTTCTAAAGGTTCATCGTTTAAAACTATAAAAATTGTTCTTGTTTTAAATAATTTATAGACTTAGCTTAGACAATACAAGAGACTTCTTTATAATAAAACTTATAGACCAGGGATCTGAAGGGATAAGACAATGGTAACCCCCACTTTCGTTAAACAAAACTACCCCATCTGCAGAATAAAAGTATTAATTGAAAGGTATGGACAGTATTAGCTTGTACAAATTTAACCCAAACAATGAGAAGACGTTATATTAAAACTTTGGGTACCAGTATAATATACAATCTAATGTCCCTCTCCTCCCTTATATTATATATATTTATTATATAGATGCCTTTATTGTTACAAATAAAGAAACCCAATAAGGGCAGCTACTGTATGACAAAAGAAATTTTATACTTTCTTTCTCTTTATCTTTTTGGTTTTAGGCAAGGATGAAGGGAT
This sequence comes from Acartia tonsa, assembly GCA_900241095.1. NCBI lineage: Eukaryota > Metazoa > Arthropoda > Copepoda > Calanoida > Acartiidae > Acartia > Acartia tonsa. Next base: position 5,708 of record LS058017.1, read on the forward strand.
AACACAATGGGAAGGATTAATATTCCTCGCAGTTTAGTTTTGACAAAGGATTCAGGGATAAGGCAATATGAATACATGAAGCTTTCCATAAAAATTTATGTGTTAAAATCTGCCTTTGGTTGCTGAAAAATAATGAGGATAAGAAGGGTTGTAGTTTTATTTGTCCCTCCCCTTTCCTCCCTGAAATTCTCTTTCTATTGTGTTTGAGATGTCTTTTATACTTTCAGAATATTGATTTTTCTATTTATACAGATTATGGGACTAATCCTATAAAATTTAAAGTCTAGCCCACGGGATTCTTTAGCCTTACATTTTTCTTTATATCTCTATTTAAGGCTAAGCTAGGAAACCAATACTTATAGGTAGCTCAGCAATAATAAGCTGTTATCAGTATAAAAGTAAAACATACGTAGGGTAAGACACTAATTACAGAACAGTTTTCCTTCTAATAAGTAAATATGTAGATAGACAATTGTTTTAATTGCAATTGAAAAAATATAGATATGAAGGAATATTACAATGACAGTAAAATTTATCTCTAACGCTTTCTTCTTTCTAATACCTACCAACACTTAAGAATCGGAATGAAGATTAATTTATCTGCCATTGTCCGATCCCCCTGTATCCCTGGAAAAAGGTCAACAAGAAAGCTAATATTGACAAAAATACATATAATAATAACTTGCGCATTTTTAACAGCCCAGCTGTTCTACAAGAAGTTTGCATGTTTGTATGTCTGTCGGTTTCTTTTACAGGTGCTTATTTCTTCTCCTCGTTTATATCCCTTTTCCCTTTCCCTTTACTCTTTCCCTGTTTTACCCTTTTAAATACATTACTGATTAGTGTTGATTAGAGTAAATCTGTTAATGTATTTATCCATTTCTATAAAAATTAACAATCAATTTAATTTTAATAATTATTGATTTGCACACGCTCGATCTTGTTTGAACAAATTTTAGTTGGCCTTATCCATCCTACGCAGAATAAGGATATTAAAATATTTACTTTTCTTTTAAAAAATAACACACATATAAGCTTATTTGAAGTGTGTATTCATTTACCCACATGTATCATATTATTAAAGCATTAGAAGACTTGCACAAACTGTCCTAACAAAATGGCCTAAAACATGCCTATAAGGTGTGCGAAGCTTCACAAAAAGTTAAAACTCAATTGGTTTAGTGGTTAATGATATCTTAAAGAAGAATAAATACATTACTATTTATAATAGGATATTAACAAGGCATACCGATACTTTATTTTAAAATAGTCTAAAACCATCCCAGAAGCCATGTAAAGCTTCCTTTAAAATGTAAACTTAACTGTTTTAATGGTTAGCGCCGATGTCAATAAAAAACATTACTATTTTATAGTACAGGATAACATCAAAACATACCAAGACTTTATTTAAAAATAAACAAGACAAGTATAGCTTCATAAAAATGTAGAACTTAATCAGCCAGTTGTTAGCGAGATCTTGCCTGACAAACAAAAATAGATAATTTATAGTGTAGAATAGTTACAAAAATTTAAAATATGATAATATGACAAGAAATATATAGAAAAAAGGGATTTTTCAACAAAATGACTTCATTATAGCAAATTAGATCAAAAGGCTCAAATACTGACATGCCAGATCTATTAAGTAGCTTTGCAAATATTAGCAATTGTTATGCAAATTAAGAACATATTTTCCTTTGGAGTTTTTGCCAAGTTTGTCTCAGACGAATATATGTACACTAAAACAAAAAGAGTAAGGTCAACTCATTTCAATGTATGTTTAAATGCAAATTTACTCTATTACAAGAGTAGAGGGCCGGAGAGTAAATGGAGATTGAATCAATCTACACTTCTTAAATTGCATAATTCCTTATGTAAAAGTCTATGGTGTCTGTCTGCCTGTCTTTCTGTGTGTACTAAAGGATCTCGCCAACAGCTGAACTGATATGTTTCTCCTTAACAGTGTAGCTGCTGATGGGTCATGAGAGGGTTTAAATCCCTCTAGAGGTAAGGTACCACCACCCTACCAAGATATATTACCCCTAGAAAATAATGACCTCTGAATACTTTTTTATTTTTTATTTCTAAAACTAAAATTGAAAATTGTGTCTCAACTTCGGCCCCTTGGGGTCTAACAAAACTGTAATTAATCTTATAATCTTCATTTTACTACACACGAAAAGTTGTTTACAATATGATGCGATAAATAATTATTGTAAAAATTGAAGAAGGTTGTTATTGCTGCGCTATTATTGGACATATTTGTCCTTGTTATACGTACAAGTATTTCTTCCCATAAGAAAACAAAGTCTAGGAATTTATATTTATTTGGTAAGTTTTGAAATCTAAATTATGTAAATTTATTTTTATTTGTTCGTCTAGGATATAACTTATCAGGGCTTCTGAGATAAGAGAATAGAAGATTGATAAGTTCTCTTTTGTCTTATTTGTGCAAAATAATGACTTTGGTAGCTGATTACACCTGTAACTCTTACAAATGCAGACATAAACATTTTAAAATCACTGTTAAAGGAACATATAATATCAATGGTTTATGTCGATTAACAAAAGTGGCAAGATTTGATGTATTTCTATATGATTGTCCTATTTATCCGAAATTTGGAACAATGATTTCTAGGACAACAAGGTACAATATTTTAAGAATAGCCTCTCTATAATCAAGATGAAAGCATATCTTTAAATAGTATCCTGTATTTACGAAATTTTGCAACAAATATAAATATAATTTTTAATGTGTTAATGTGTGTTTGTTCTACTGATTTTTTTTATAGCTTATCTATTATGTAAGTTGTCATACTTGTTTCATAAAACCGCATAAGAGGTTGTGGTCAATACTAATTAAAATAATTCACAACCCTTTCTTTTCCCAATATTTACCTTACTAGCTTACGAATTGGTATATGTTATTTTATCATCCATTGTCCTATCCCTATATCCCTGATTTTAATAGAGAAATTATTTTAATGATGTTTTTCGTTAAACTAAGTCAGAAATTGACTTAGAAATCAATTAAGCATACTTGTAAATGTACATAAATCTATATTGATTTATCTAATTTTGAGAAAGGGGTTAAACTTTGATATAATTTATTGCATTGTATTAAAAAACAGCTTTCCGCGGATATTACTATGAAAATTTTTAATATTTAAACAAGTATTTTATTTATTTTAATATTTGTTGAAAATTGTCTGTAATTGAAAGTATAGATGGTTTTTCAGAATGACTTAGAATCAGTATTCAGTTCTAATGTAACGTACATCGATTTTGATGTAGGTTGATACAATAACCAGTTCTATTCCAGCGGATATTAATTGGCATCAAAGCCCTGCTGGAAAAATATAATAGGTTTTTGGATTAGCTTCGATACTAAAAAAATCATATAGTAAGTTATTCATTAAATGTGCATTATATTGCAGGTATAGATTTGACTTTGACTCTAAAATTGATCTTCAATCATTTGTTTCGATTTACATTTAGCAAAATTGAAGAGTTACTACGGAGATTGATATTTTCTCCATTGCCCTAACTCCCTGTATTATTAGTTCAATGTTAATATTTCGTAGTCTGGTAGTAAACGGCATTTGTGCGCTTTCCCCCCAAATCTTAAAAATTAGCCAAAATATGAAAAGTTGCGCTAGTTTTATCCCCCAATAGCCAAGAATATCGAAATAATAAATTTAAGACCTATCCATTTATCCATAATATTAATTACTTTATTTATTACTAGGTAAGTTATTTTTAATGAAACAGTAAGTGGTTGATTTAATGATTTGTAAAGGTAATTTAAGCTTTTAAAAATCTCATAATTTGATTTTAAAATATTCATATTTTCTCGCTAATTGAAAATTAATATTAATTATTGTCTGAACAAGCAATAAAAAGCGCAGAAATAGCGATTTATTTGTCGGACAAACATACAGATAAAATTTGGTCATATATGGTAGCTGTGCTTGTAATCCTATTATATAAAGAAGTACGGCATTTTGACTGTGGCTTAAGATCTAACTAACCACTGAACCGATTGGGTTCTCCATTATAAAAAAAAACTTAAATCAGGTTACCTTTCTACCCTTCCAAATACAGAGCTCCATAAGGCTAGGAGCACAACCGCTAGTAACCAAGGAAGTGCTGAATAGAGAGTAGAATAGATAGATAGATACAGATTAAATAATAGGAACAAAAATATAAAAGAAGGAAGAGAGAAAGAAGGTTGTGTAATACTCAGGGAAACGGGGATGGGTCAATTGTTGATTAAAATATTCTTCGACTCAATTCTTATGTGTAAGATTTTGCCTTTGGAAGTAAACATTTATTGGATGTAGGAAATATTATAGATAATTTTACCAATATTATCCTCACCCTCCCTGACAATAATGGTTTATTTCTCATCCTCTTTTATTCAAGTTTGATTCTGGCGTTTTAGCAACCAGCAATTTTATTACAGTTGTACTTTTACCGGTAAGTGAATTAGATCATATATAATTCTACTTTATGGCAGTCACAAATAGAAGCCATACTTACATATCCTATTATATAAAGTAGTAAGCTTTTTTTCTGTCTGTACCGAAGGATCTCTCTAACCACTGAACCGATATGGTTCTCCTTTACAATGAGGCTTCTTAGAGGTCCAAAGGTGGTTATAGGCTATTTTTTGCCCTTCCATGTCCCTTC
>LS058018.1:0-10399 GCA_900241095.1 Acartia tonsa
TTTAATCTTATGATTGTACATTTTTATATTCGTAGAAAGCTGGATATAATACGATGCTAGACATAGTTTTTTCGTATTGATGAGAACCGGTTCCTATCCACCGGATTCGAATGAATACGAGAAAAGCTTTTAACAAAACACAGTTTATTTGAGTTCAACTTCAGATAAAAAGATCATAATTTAAGCGTTTAAAAATGCAATTAAAACCTTCATTATATCTATTATCTTGTAAGAAAAGCATTAACCCTTACAGACCGTGCTCACAGCAAGTTATATATCTCGAGATCTGGATGGTTTACATTTTTTGTGTGATTTTAAAACAGATTTAGTTAGTTGTTGAATAGATGCTCTTTTGTCATATCAATCTTCACCATAAATTTCAGCTAAATATCTAAAATAATAGTTGAGAAAATAGATATTTTCTGCTATATTGCAGATCAGTACATACAAACCGACAGATCAAGTGAAAATCTAAGTAAGATGCACATTGGTCATTAAACTAAAAACCAAAATCAGACTTCTATCTTTAACACCAGAAGAGAAAACTATAATTTCCCCTTTAAAACTTTGATGTTCCCTTGAGAATTACAGACAGGCGGATGGACCAAGAGAGTTGATTAGTATGATGAATCTTTAAGAAATAATTTCAAACGTCTATTTTGAATAGCTGCTGAAAATTCTAATAGCGTTTTTAACGGACAGATGGACGGACGGACAATAAGAACTATAGTTTAGCTTTGCTACTAATAACGTAAAAATAGCAAAAGTTATCAGTTTCTGTAAAAGCATTGAAATATTAAACATTTATCAAAATTAATTGTTCAAAAATAAATAGAAAACTTGTTTTAAACGCTAATAAATTAATCATCAAACTCATCCTTGTTGAATAAGTAAGATATTCCTGCATTTAGTGTTGTTTTGTTATCTGATTTACTGGCTGACATGAAAGTCTGCGGAGCATTTTATATGCCTATCCTATCATACCTTGGCAAAGGAATAGGTAAAAAGCCTTGAAATTGAAAATGTTTATAAATTCTAAAACTTCTATCCTTTTAAAAATAAGGCTTAAAAACTCATATGGTCCGTCAGTCTCTCTGCAATGCTGTAGAGGACGTGAAATACAGGTAAAATATGTTTATGGATAGAAGGTTGATTTCTTGTGAGAATTTTGCTGATCAATGCACATATACTCATAAGTATCCCATTTGTCCGGTTGTCTGTAGTTGGTTCTCTGGAGCCACTTTTTTTTATAGTAAATATGTGTTTTCTCATCTGTTCACAAAGATAGATTGCTAGAATTTTAAGCAATTCATATGATTCTTATTTTATAGAGAGCTTTCGCAATTTATTGACGCTGGCATTCTTGTTTTACGCACATAAGGCAAATACAACTACGTAATGTAACTTTATGCTATAGTAGGAGAATTTAAACATATTTCTATTATCCATCCCTTTACTCTTGCTTTCTAGTCTTTCTTATCGCCCCATTTAATTTTCCCATCATTCTTAACTCGCAGATTTAAAATTGAAAATTAAACAAGAACAATTTTAACAAACGAAAATTATAATTAGATAATAGATTTATGAAACCTTCTATGAAACCAAAAAAGCCTGTTATTTTCTTAACAATTTTTTTAATCAGCTTATAGTGCCTAATAAAAAATGACGTCATACAATACAAATGATCAATGATAGGCCAGTATACATTTTACCATTGGTCAATTACAGTGCATACTGGCCTATCATTGATTATTTATATTATATGACGTCATTTTATATTAGGCACTATAAGCTACTTCTTTTTTTATATAAATTTAACCTGATTGTATGTTTCTAGAATTTCTGTGACTTCGTTAGGAAGCTTTTTTTACCTGCAGCGCACAGAGAAGATCTCGTAAACCTGAATTATATATCTTCTCAAAGAATTGACAAATAATTTGTATATCACAAGTGTACAAAATGGAGCTAGCCAATCGAGAGCTGCAACAACAGCCACGCCTACATTTAATAGACCTAAGCACGAGCCGCACAATAAGCATTAGGTGCAACTCAATATGCCTGAACTGCAACTTATGGCCGTGAAACTTAATTTAGTTTAAATTCATCCTGGTTCATCCTGTTATTACCATCAGAAAGAAAGGACAGACACATACTCTTATAGAGTAGTAGTTTTGCTACTAAAAATATGTTTAGAACGTAATAAAAATTTAGTCTTTAGAAAGTCTTTATTAGAAAGCCCTTACAACATAGAAGCAAAAAATATTGAAAGCTTTCCGCTAAATGTTGACAAAGTCATTCTTGTTCACTTCTAGGAATTGTTAATGATCTTCACGGATATTTTCAAATTTCCACTCCATAAAATTTAAGTCCAAACACTGAATATTTTATCAGGGAGGAAGAGCACAATAGCAGATAAACAAATTATTGTAATGATTCACCTCCTTTAATATATAAGATTTAATGCTAGGGCAAAAGCATTGAGATAAAATTTATAAAACATTGGCATTTCCTTGTGCCCTGATATTTCCTACACACAATTCCTTGACAAAATTAAAACTTATAATTGTTGTCACCATATAAAACAATAGGTCTTACCGCTATCTGATGTGTTTCTATGATTACTATATATTCTAAATTTTCACTCAATTTAACAATTGAGTATTTAATTTTATACTAAGAAGCTTTTATAAAAGAAATTTTTAGCAATTTAATTTTTAATTCACAATAATAATGTTCAATGCAACTTAGGTCTCCTAAATCGATAATTTTTCATATTCTACAAATTTGTCAGTTTATTTATGAGTTGGCTGGCAGAATTCATACGTCCTTAACAAATGATCTATATAAAGATTATTGAAGTAAACATGAAAGAAAAATACCAAATTTAAACAAATAAAACATAAAAATATAGTATCATAGACAATTAAAATATTTTTTACTTAAAACTAAAGTGTCATTAACGTTTATGCAATATATAAAGAAAAGTTTCGTTTATGCAAACTATTTGTATGTTTTGTAATTATGCAGACTAAGCTTCATTAGGTTTAGTTTATGGCAAGTACGGAGTTATTTTAATATTTCTTTTTAAAAATTTAATGCAAAGCTTTTCTACAATAAGACAAGACATTAGTAGTCTTATCGTTTTTAAACACTGCATGATAATTATACCGATACAGTTCTAAGATTATCAGGTTCTGTTTCTGTGTGTGTGTGTGTATGAAACTCGGTAACCGATAAGGTTCTCTCTTACATTTGTAAAACTACTATTAGGGCAAAATTTATCAAAAGCTGTGAAATAACTTTTTCTGGTAAAAAACACACAAAGCTTAAGAAGAAAATAATGAAATAAATATTTTCTGCTTAGAATAAGTAGGCTAAATAGGGCAATACTTTAGTTCCCTTAAAAAACACCCTGTATATTTCTCTTTCTTTTCCCTACCATAATTAACAAAACTTCTTTAAGCAGAAGGCGAAGTTTTAAATAATCATGTTTGTAATTAACTTTTTTATGAGGATTCCTTTTATTTGTATATGCTAAGTATTAATTTCCTTTTTTGTAATTGAAAGTTTTCTTTCACGAGAACAAGAACATGGACTGAAAAGATAGTAGTTATAGATATCTACTTCGTATATTGCATCAATAAGAACACAATGAAGAAACAATCAGCTTTAATATTGGTTAGAACGTGTACATTTTTTGGTGCGAAAATGCAGTTATTTTTAAATTTTAATTCACATTTAAATCAGCTATAATTAGTTGAATTTCCTAGGATAAAGCTAGCGTTATTAAAAATTTTACATTAATTTTGTCGGTTATATTATTGGAATCAATCACATATTACTAAACATAAACAAATATGTTCTTCTATCAGAAAATATTATTTTGAATTTAGACGGATTATTGTGTCTGACAGCCTCTCTAGGGTCATAAATCTATTAGTTTTGTGACATTTAAAACACCTATTTGGTTCAATGATGCAACATACAAAGAGACAAATCTATGTATGAAATAGTAATAAACAATGTTTTGTTAGTATTCAGGTTTTTATCAATTTAATAGAAATTATGAGAAATCTATAGTTTGCAATGTTGAAATAATTATAACACCAAAGTTTAGTAGATGATAACCCAAAGTTTAAGAGAAAAATGTAATATATCACCCCTTGACATTTTTATATAATATAAAATTCAACAGACATGGTTTGAATGCATTAGGGCTGTTCAGCCGCTTTTTTAGAATTCTCTAGCCGTCATAATGTATGAGAACCGCTCTAACTTTCAAAAATAAAAAAATCGCTAAACCGGCGGCTGTATTCTAAACATAGACTGCTTCTTCCCTTTTATCAACTAGCTCTAGTTTTCTTAGATTTTATTTTAAAGTAAAGTAACGTGGCAGTATGTTTGCCGCTTATGACATCCATAAATGTACGGCTGCTGAACCCTAGTAAGTATGCATCTTTATGCAAATATATGAGGAAAAGTTGAACAAAAAATGTTGAATTGTCTGCGCAGAATGAAAACAAGAATTCAAAACTTTGTTAACATGGATTCATTTGTTCTAATATATGTGTGTGTAAACTATCTATCCATCTTTTCTTTCTCCTTTTTTTATCCCTTTTTGTTACTTTATTTGAATCTTAATTAGGACAACGATTATCAGACAGAAAGTCAGTTATATCACCAGATCAATTTCAAACACTTTTATTTACAAGATTTTTATTTCAATAAAAAAAGTATCCTTTTTTAAACGGAATACTTTTCATACTCGTTTTTGTTAGGGCTTATTTAACATTTTTGAATGTCAATAATAATATATTACGTAGCTGCAAACAAAGGTATAAAATGTATTTTAATGAATTTAGTTTAGAAACAATCTTGACTAAATGACAACTAGAAAACATTTAGATCAAAATAGAGAAAATCTTCTTTTAAATAGCAATCTTCATGATTATAAATAGGTTTTGTTGATGAAGTGGACCCTAGTTTATACTCTACATATAAATGTATTTAAATTTAACTATCTTTGGTTCTATCATTAATTAATTACTGGATAAAACTTTTACTAATATATATCTCCATTAGATAGATAAGCTAATTACAAATCCAGCTATTTTAACTGTCTTCTTAACTTAGGTCGGCATCGTCTAGAAAACAAGTAGTGCATTCTAGGTTAGCTCAAAAGAAGTTGGAGATAGGATTTACATAGAACAAGGATTACAACAGTCATAGAAGCGAAAAATCACTAATCAGACGGAAAAACGAACATTGAAAAAAAATAGAGTGGCTGTACTTGTATTTAATAATCCAAATATTATTTCGATATCTAAACAATTATTTGATGTAGTTAAACTAAATATTTTATTTTTGATTATAGAAATTTCTTTAAAAAAAGCTTTATATTTTTTAACAGTCTATCAAACTCTTTCAGTGTGTCTTATTGATAATAAATATTATCCTCAACCTGTATTGATTTTTAGCATAGTGTGGTTGGTATTTTCATTTTTAGGGACTTGTATTCTTAAGACAAAATAACAAAGTTTCTTTAAACAATAAGAATACTTTTACCTTTAGATTAATTAGAGAAAACAAGGGAAGAGAACATTTGTAATGATGAAAAGATTCTAGCTTAATATCTAACGTCTAGTTTTAAAACTACAAAGTACTCTTAGGCCAACAAAATCTATTTTGCAAATTATAAAACTCCTTTATTGGCAAAGTCAAATTATCTAAATGTAAACTAAGCTAAGAAAGCAAAGAGAGAAAAGAGATAAAAGAATAAAAGAAGCAAAGAGAAGAAAAAAATGTATTAGTTACTTGTGAGCCGGCAAGAAGATATTATGTAGTTGAGGAAATGTTAGTAAGAGTTAAGTTTTTATTGTTATAGATTATTACTGAAACAAATTTAGACCAAACGAAAACCCCTTACCTCTCCCATTCCCACCAAGATCTTATTTCATCACTCACAAATGAGGGCAGCTCCAAAAATGGTCACTCTTCAATTTTTTTGGCTAGGTCCAATTCAAAGTTAACAACATACAAAAATAAATTATCAAAGAAAGATGGTGTTTAATCAACAACGTCCACATACTTTTATTTTCAAAGAACAAAAAAATTTTTTAAAATGAATATCAAACATAATTGTGAAAAACTATAAGTATAAGACTTTTAAATTAAGTATTAAGTCTAATATTTTCAGAGTTTAAAGGATTAGATTTTTAACATTTTGCAAGTGCAATACTTTAAATAGAGACATATTAGTATTATATTGAACATTGATATATAATTTTACAGAAACATATATTACATAGAAAACTATGAAGATTTTATTGCACACTAAGATGGTTTGCTAGCCAATACAGGTAGCAGATTAAAAACATAGATGAATTAGATAATTTAATTAAGGTTTTTCAAAATTACAGTATTTCCATGCAATCATTTTAAATAATCACTAGCAAAGTGACAAACAAAACATAACACAAAACAAAATTTGAAGAAAATGCTACTTTCTCTTTTCTTGTAGCTTTATTGTTGAAACCAAACCCAAATATTGATCAAAGTTTGATAGCTTTGCTTCGCTCGAAACTCTGACTCATTTATCTCTTTAATTAATTGGGACATAATCAAAACGCTTGAAATTTAAATTAGACTTTTTCATTATAAACAAAAACAGGAAGACTTATTTTATAATTTTAGCCGAAGAAAGGATATATGTTATGAAATATTCTAAAGTTTTAATATGCTAATCTACAAAAAATGTTGTTGAACTGATAAAGTTTATTGGTGGATAACTTTGGGCGCTATTTTCGCTAATAAAGACTTAATAAAATCCCAAAAATGTTACGCATTTTAATGAGAGAACGTGCTTATATAATTTAAGAGCTAGTATAATTCCCAGTCCCTGAGAATAGTTTAAGGAAACTAAGCATTACAGACTTAAAGACACAAATACAGACTTACAAACAACTAATGTAAGAGATACGAAATCTGTGTCTTTAAAGTATTCAAGTCAAAAAATAATATATTTTAACAATATTAAAATGTACATATAAATTTTTATTGAATTATTTTAACTTTTAAAAGGCTTTCTTTATCTGCAATAGTATCCCCTATAAAATAAAAGACTGGGTATTCAAGAATAGAAGGTATTATAAATAAATTTAAAACTAAAACCAAAATATTTAAATTAAGTCTTTCGAGTTATTATTTTAGAAGTAATTGGCTTCACATTATTATGTTCGGTTAAACTTAAATGAAGTTTATAATAGTTAAATAGATTATTTTTAGATTGTAAGTAGCGCTGCTTTTCTATAAATATGGTAGTTTCGATCGATTATTACCAGTGGCGTTCGAAGCACTTTGTCTGGGGAGGGGGCATTTTGAATATTTTTAAAATTTTGTCCCCCCCTAAAACCAAAGTGCCCCCAAACACAAGGAAATTTAAAGAGCATTTTTTGAAATCAATATATTTTTGGTTCTGCAGTGGTTTCAGGCGTTATGGGGCCCTAAATTGCTCCTTCGGTTCGCACACCACTGATTATTTCTGATAAACTAATGTAAAAGTTGATTTATTAATATTTCTGATGAGAAACTCACGTATCCCTGATAAATATTTTCCACTGTATGATATTCAATTCCCCGAATAAAATAATTCATCAGCTTGTCAAAATCAAAGTAAAAACATCTCAAAACATTCTCTGAAATGTTTCGTTTTTAACACTAAATAAATCTCACATTTTAAACTATTTTCCGGAAAATTTGACATTGGGATTTAAAATAAAGTGAAATAAACTTTAAAAATTTATATTTTAGGAAAGGATTGAGAGAATATCTACGAAGGAAATATATTGATAAAAACCCATACTATGGAAAAAAGCTCACAGTTTGCTTTTTTGAATGCCAGCAATCGTTTATTTGTGTAAAACAAAGTAGCGGGTATTTTTCGATAGATTTAATCTTTCAAGAAAATATCTCAATACTAGCCTTTTTGGACTATTATTATCTCTGAATCAATTTGTTCTTTTGATATTTCCTATATAATGAAAAGGAAATAACTTAACACTTTGATTTTGGGAATTAATGCTGAAGTCACTTTTTTCAAAAGGCTGGAGCCTAAATGCTATAAATTAAAAATAACTCGTAAACTGAGCAAATTAATTTAAACTTTATATGCCAAAAACATTTAATCCATATCTTACATAGCAGAATTGATGTATTAGTAAGTAATTTAACAACTCATTCTTAGAAGCTTCGCCAATGAAAACTAACTAAAAAATACTTGACTACAGTAACTTTGGTTCAAGCAATGTATTGTTCAGTTTATCAAGTATGTTAAATCAAGCTAACAAAAGAAAGAATTTGAGTCTACTTTTCTTCTCAACTTCATGTGTTTGTTGTGTAAGTAAGAGGAGACTCCAATAGTCTAATAATCATTTTCAACAGAATTTCAATGAGCTATTATGATTGGCGAAGGTACACAGTTATTAATCCATCTGTCAAATTGGTCGGGTAAATGCTATTTAGGCGTTTATTCATCATAATTAGAAAATATATACATACTACATAAATATATTTTTAAGAATAAAAGGAACAAGGTCTTTAACAAGAAAACAAGGTAAAATAATATCATTATATGTATATTTTGACAAATCTTGGTTTTAAGTGCATATTTTTTTTATACAAAAATTGTTGAAATGAATTGTCCTTTGGTCAGATTTAGGGGTAACAGGACAGAGGGTTGTTTTGTATAGAGGAAGGAATGATATTCTGAAGAATAATTTAATTTAAAATGGCAACATTCGTGAAAATTTTTACGAAGCTACTTTATAATTTTAATTTTTCATCTAAAAAAACCTGATTTTTTCGTTTCCTATTTAAGATTGACGTCTGAAATTTAGGTGAAGATTCGTCTCCACTGTGAGAATTCTTTTCTGTAGATATTAGCTTAGAAGACATTAGATTTCTGTGTAGGTATAATTATGATTTACTCAGCTGTTTTATATGAGATAGACGGTTGATTTTTTATGTGGAAATTCTATTATGCACCTTGTTATTTATTAAATTAATATAAAATTATTTTAAATTTAGATGCATATCTTTCTATTTCATTTTATATTTAATTCTATTACAGGTTAGATAATTTTGACTCTAGAGTTTTAATACTTTTCTCAAACTATTTGCATCCTTACATGTTTAAAGTTTTAAATGTTCGAAGATATTTATAATATTATTGAATTAAGTTTTATAAAAACATAATACGATCAAATCCTGATATCATTTTATATGGTGTTTACATTCACATGCAAAACAACGGTAATTTGTGGCTATAGTTGTGTTACCAAACCAACTATAGCAAATTAAATTTTAGAGTAAGGTCTTGCAACAAACGTTTTTATCTTTTCTTACTGGACTTTTAAAGATCCGGTTAGGTAATGTAATTGAATAAGAAGCTTAAGATCTCACTAACCACTGAACCGATTGACATCTGCTTTATTATAACGAATTATATATCTCCAGTAGTCAAACCATGATTTTAGGCCAATTTTAGAAAGGTTTAACTCAATCCTCTCTAGAAAAACATTGGGATCAACAATTTTAATTTTATTACCAAATAATCTTCAGGCGTAGCCCCTAAACACAAGGGACAAAGTTATTTATGAAAGAGGGACAAGCAGTTTATGAATAAAAAACAAATATATTACTAAAAAAACGAAAAAGGAGCGATAGGGGGCGGTGTTACCAAACTAACTAAAGCAATTTCATTTATTAATGCGATGGCAAGTTTTTCTTTTAGATATCAAGACTTTTTAATGGCCCAACCAAAACTTAATTAAAACTCTGCTAATTGTATATACTCTCTTAAACATATGGACACTGATAATGTACCTGTATTAAGTAAAGTTGTTTCTTGCTTTCCCTGCATTTCACAGATATCAGGATAAATCTCATAAGCGTATATTCAGAGATAAACAAATGACAAAATAACCTAAAACCGAAAGATTTACATGTGAAATTCTGCTTTTGGTAGATAATTTGGTCTTACAGTTCAACATTATATGCTTTTTTAATCTACATTCAGTGTAAATTTTACTGTCCTCTCTTATATTTTTCTATTTATTTAAAAAGTTTGCTACTTGTGGACTTTTTGGTCCATGTTCACTCAGATTTATATATAATTTTCTATTTTATATTTAGTATAGTGTAAAATATTGTAATATTCTTAAATCCATAGATCTATGCATAGTGTGAAATATTGTACTGTTCCTATATCCATAGTTCTATGCATAGTGTGAAATATTGTACTATTCCTATATCCATAGATCTATATAGTGTGAAATATTGTACTATTCCTATATCCATAGATCTATATAGTGTGAAATATTGTACTATTCCTATATCCATA
>LS058019.1:0-10398 GCA_900241095.1 Acartia tonsa
TCATGGGTCCCGGGAAGGTTTATAACTATTTTGGGGGAGGGTACCACCACCCTCCCAAGAGAAATGACAAAAAAATCGAATTTTTTTTAAATATTTGGGAGACTTCAAAGTAACATCAAGATATATCGTCATATAAAGAATTATCGTAGAGACTTTAACAAACAAAAAATTTAAAGTGCCACTAGAGGCCTCTAGAGGCGTAGCCGCTAGTTTTTAATTAATGTAAAAAGCAGTGAGAAGGAGGTTTGGTGAACGCTAGGCACTTTAAAGAAAGCACCTACTTATAGTAAGAAGAAGCCTTATTTGCTGCAATTATTCGGACATTTAATCTACACTTAGTCCTTTTAACAAGAACATTTATACCCAAAGATGATGTTAACAAAAAAATTGGGCTGTTTATTACACTAGCACTAATAACGTTTTCTTTTCCGTTAGCTTAACAACTTTGGGGAATTTTATTGAATTTTAAATGGTTGGTTTAATTTGTTGAGTGTACATGATCCAGAGTTGATCCCTGGTTGTTTCATATTAAATTATGCCCTCTTGGAGGAATCTACCCAGTAAATATTAGAAATCTTTTATATCTTTTCCCAGCAAAAATTGAAATTAATGACCATAAATTCTTAAATTGTACTATTTGGCTTTATAAAAATCATCAAATCTCTAAAGCTATCTATAGCATTCATAACATATAATTTATAAGTCTTTTAGAATTTTCGTAGCAAAATAAAGATTGATGGATATTGGTAAAATTTTTATCTAAGAAAATTTTATTTTCAACAAAAAATTCACAATTCATGGCCATAATGTTTAAAATGTACTATCTTTCTAAATAAAAATCATCCAACCAATTTTTGAAAATCTTTAAAATTATCTATAGCATTCATAATTTAAAATTTATATGAAACTTTTAGGATTTTTGTAGAAAAATAGAGATTGATGGATATTGTTTGAAATATTTGATTAATTGTGATAAAATATCTGTCTTCGGTTCACTTCAAATTATTTTAAAGAATAGAAAAGTTAAAAAGATACTTTTTTGTCAAATATTGCTTCGATACCGCAGGATTAGAACCTTTTTTTAAAAATCATTTATTGCATCGTATTTTAGACAACTTTTTAAGAATAATAAAATAAAAATCATAAAATTGTTTTACTAAAAAATAGAAAAGTTTACTTTGTAAAAAAGTGTTTGTTTAGACTTTTAGATATTGTTAGACATTGAATTCGTTGTTACTTTTTTAAAAGCGAAGCTTTTTTATAATTAGGGTCAGTCCGAACGTCCGTAACGATTAGCTCTTTCCGTTAATTTAAGCATATTATAATTGTCCTATTTCAAACTTTGCATGGCGAATCCTGTAGTATTTAGGTAGGATTTAGAAAGCGTAGCAACTCTATAATCGTTACCAGAATGTCCTTACGTCCATTTTAGTTATGTTGATATTTAACCTTTTTAACAACAAATTTTTATGCATTATAATCATCCGATTGATCTGATTTTTGTAATACTGTTTCATTGGACAACAATGTACAATGATATAAGCGAATCATATCTATAATCAAGAACTAAAAATGTAAGTATGTTCTTAAACATTATCCTGCATGTACATATGTAGTTATATTGTTTCAAATTTTATACATTTATATTCTGATTAAGCAGTTATGACACTCTACAATTGTTACAATCTTTAGTCTTACCGTTTCAGAGCTTCGCTTTTATGGATGTTGTCATCCTTGTTTTGATAATGTTTGTTTGTCAAACCATATGATTTTTTGAGCTTCGCTTATTTTATCAGAAGCAGCTTATAGTGCATAAAAAAGAATGACGTCATACAATACAAATGATCAATGATAGGTCAGTATATAATTCAGCATTGGTCATTATAAATGTATACTGGCCTATCATATTATTGGACATTTGTATTGTATGACGTCATTCTTTATTATGCACTATAAGCTGCTTCAAGATCAGACGCCATCGAGACAATCAAAATGTTAAAATCCCTTTCATTAAACTATTTATATATTTTATTTGATAAGAATATTCCAATGTGAAACTGTTTTTAGTAGTGTAGCTACTATAAAATTAGGGTATATGATCGTACGATTCTTAGCCAATAGATTATGTTAGCTTTCTTTTCTATTAAATTTTTAAAGTAAATAAACTATTAAAGAAGAATAAACTATTTAACATAGTTACATTTTAAAAATAAAGTAATTTGAAAGTTGTTAGATTGTAATAGATGTGCTACAAATGGACAAAATAATGCCTTTTTCATTATCAAATCTCAGACAAATAAAAAACACCTTTCTTGCACCTCTAATGAATACTTTTATACTTGTTTTTATAAACAATTAATTTACTAAACATTCTTGTAGATTTTCAAAAGATTTATTTAATTAAAACACTTTTATTTGACATTTTTGCTACTTTTTTTCATAAAATTATAGACAATTATTTCCAATAATTACGTATAATATTTACTATACGTATACTGATTACTTTCAAAGTAACAAAAATATATATTGTATGTTATTGTTGCGCCACTAAAATGTATACTTTTATACTTGTTTTCTCAAAACTAAAGACGACAAGGATGATAACGCCCATAAAGCCATAAAATCGGACAGTCAATCTTTGACAGTTTTGCCCAATTGTCCTAGAAATCATCATTAATTTAGGAAACAAATTGATTTGATAGTAATTTCAAGATTTAGCGTTGAATTAATTTTAGATATATCTCAAAATTTAATGTTTTGAAAATTATACCTATATGCTATTTGAATCATTATGACAAGTGTACAAACGGTGAAATTTTATTGAATAAATATGCGAGTTATCGAAATGGATATAAGATATACGGGATATATTGATAGGAGAAAATTTGTGGTCTATTTAGCTTGCTATTATAGACCCCATCTATTGGTTAGTTCGTTCATCCAGTAGATGGGGAGGGTATGCGGTAAAAGGGGTGAATGAGAGGTATCGTCATTTTAGCCAGATGCGAGCATCACTTTATCAGAGTATATGAAAATCTGGTGCAACATCCTTGTAATAATATATTGATTGTTATCCATTATGGGCGTACCGGCCGACACCCTAAATGTAGAAAATCTTTGCTGTGAAAATCACTACACATGTCTCAATATGAAAAGAATAATAAACAAGTTTAAATGATCACATTGTATTGTATTGTATCATATTAATCAGTTTCCAGTAAATACTTAGAAATTAAACAGTTACAAATACATAATAGTTATTTATCGCATCGTATTATAGACAGCTTTCCGCAGAAATGAAAATGAAAATTAGAAGATTAAAACTACTTTTGTTAGTTCCGAGGGGCTGAAGACTCGGGTTAACAAAACTGGTATTGATTTTAAGATTTTTATTTTAATATTCGTGGAAAAAAATTGTCTGTTATATGATGCTATATGATTTTTCATTATTGCTGAGATCCAGTTCTAATCTAGCAGATATTAATCGGTTTCGAAGCCATACTGGAAACAGTGTTACATATTATATATTTCAAATAAAGTATTTTTAATCAAAGTGACAATAAAGCGAGGATATTTTTTTTCATAAGTAGCGCAGCAATAACAATAATTAGTATAAAAGTAAAATTATAAGATAGAATAGTTATGATGTCTTGTATTTGTATTTTTAAAACCGAAGCTTTTTCAAATGTAGGGTATGTAGGTACGGATAGCTCTTTTCATTGTTTTAGGCATATTGAAATTGTCCACTTTAAACAGTTTTAAAAATCAAGTCCTAAATGAAAATATGACCTTAACCATTCTGTATTTTGGCAATTTCGCAACAAATAGCATGCAATTTTGTTTAGACTTATAAGACATTTTTTAAACACGCCTCTTAGATGATAAAAGGCAAATATAAAACTTGTGTAATACACAATAAGAATTTTCTTTTCAGACAAATATATTATTACATATAATATAATTCTAAATAAAAATGTTGAACACGAGACTAAGCTCAATAGTAAGGTAAGTCAGGGACAAGGGAGAACTATGATAAATTCTTTATTTATGTAGCACAGTTATTGACCTGGGTGGCTTGATGTTGCTTAGGGTTAAAGACCTCTCCACGCACCTCGAAACATACTCCGTGTCTTTTATTTGCGGTGTAAAGCGTTCATTCACCCGATGTACAACCCTTTGATTGCACAAACTTTGTCTTGAAATCTAATCTGTGTATAGTAATTAGTGGCGCCTGTTTAAGGTCCAAGGTATTACCCCTAGCATATCAATGTCATGCTTCAGATATAGCAGCAGTACTATTTTTAGTGTCTATAGAATGACGCATTGTGGTCCAGTTTAGAACCTAACAACTTCCCGACAGCAAGTTTGTCATTTCCTCTGTTTGTCCATTAGATATAAATACGATACTTTATAGTAGAGAGGCAGAGTACATTGGGCTGTTTATTATACTAGTCCGCAAAGATTTATAATTATGTTTCTTATCTGTTAGCACAACAACTTTGGGGACTTTTATTGAATTTTTAATTGGTTGGTTTATTAAGTTGAGTATATAAACGTTTCAACCACTAATTGTAATTTAGAGAAAGGGTGAATTTAAATCATTATTGTACATAAATTTATTAGTTATTGTTATATCCCTTTAGATCCTGACTTTATTACCCTAATATTTAAAAGAAATTACCCCCCTCAATATTACTAGATTACCCATCCCTGATCCCTGTATAGGTGAATATAGATTACCCTAATGTTTACAACAAATTATCCGTCCTCTATATTACTACATTACCCCTCCCTACTCCCTGTATAAGTGAATATAGATTACCCTAATGTTTACAACAAATTACCCCCTCTCTTTATTACTACATTACCCCTCCCTACTCCCTGTATAGGTGAATATAGATTACCCTAATGTTTACAACAAATTACCCCCCTCTATATATTACTATATTACCCCTGTTTACTCCCTGTATAGGTGAATATAGATTACCCTAATGTTTACAACAAATTACCCACCCGCTAACAAAAACTTTTTTCTTCAGAGATAAAGAGATACGTAAATAATTTTACATAAAGCATAATTATCACACATATACCTTTATACACCATCTTAAATTTAAAAGAACGGTTTTATGCTATATTAGCTGCTGCGCTCTTAGAATCTAGGGGCTGTGTAGTCGAAATAATAAGAAAGTAGGCAAACAGCCTAATACCAAACTTAGGTATAGCCTAAAACCAACCTGGGACCTATAAGAAGCTTCCATAAAATGGAGAACTCAATCAGTTTAGTAGTTATCGAAATCTTAAGCTTCAGAACCATTCTACTTTATATAATAGGATAGAAGATATTTGAAGAAAAAATGTATTTTTGAATATAAAATTTTCTTGAGTTTTATACAATGTACAGTTCATAATTGATAAAATCTGGCAACAAACAAAAAAGTTTTTATTTTACAAACTTACGGACATTAGAACAAACACTTGAAGCCTAATTATAGAGTAGCTACGTTACTTTTGTAATAAGGAATAATATTAGCAGTTTAAGTATCACTTAATTCCTGATATATTCTATTACGTTTTTATTTCTTTGGATATATATTTCTTCTTTTTTCTTTTCTCATTTTCAGGAATTGGGATATGATCAAAAGTATAAATATAAATATTCATTATTATGACTTTTTAGACTTTGGGTACTATAATAAACTAACTAATAAGACTTTGGGTAATGTCGCATAATGCCGTTATCTGTTTATTATTATGATTATTTTGCCAGAGAGAGAAGAGACAATGAACTGTTTATTACACCAGTCCCCAAAGTTTTATATTAACACTTTCTTATTTATTAGCTTAGCATCTTTGGTGTCTTTAGTGAATTTTGTATGATTGGTTCGTTTAGTTGAGTGTTCAAACGTTTCAACCACTAATCTTAATCTACAGAAGAACGGGTAATTTTGTGTATCATTATTGAAGATGTACAACAATTTATCGGCCGTTGTCTTATCCCTTTAGATCCCTGATTATTTTGCAATTTATGTTATTTATAGCTGGTCTATATTTCACTATCTACTCTATTATTGATAGTCAGCTAATTATTGAAGGCGAAGCTTTTCTATACTTGGGTTAGTTAGTCCGTACGTCTGTAAAATTTAACTATATTTGTTAATTTAGACATGTTATAATTGTCCTATTGATTTCCAACTTTGCATGATGATTCCTGTAACAATTATGTATAATTTAGGAAGCATAGCAACTTAATAATTGTTACCAGAAAGTTCATTTGAAGCATACTGCTTTTTAACAGCTTTGACACCAAATTTTTGTATAATATAATTATCATATTCATCTGATTTTTGTAATTATAATTCCAAGGACAACAAGGTACAGTATTACAAGCGAGGCATCTAAATAATAAAATTCTAAAAACGAAAGTATGTCCTTTTTACTGTATGTTGAAAAATAAAAACTCACGAAACCTTCATTTATATATTTATTATTTACAAACTTAAGTCTTTTTTAGCATGACTGACTTACCAAGTAAATTATACACAAGATGCTCATTAGTATAGGGAATCTTTACAAAAAAGAGCAGTCTATCTTACACAGAAGTAGAGAAAATTTTATAAAAGTAGAGATGTATAACAAAGACAATTAATTGCCTGAATCCAGTATTGAGGCCATTTTTCGTCTGCTAGCAAATTGCTTTCTGCTCTTTATTTAGCGATTTGGCTGTGTTAATATTTCCAACGCTATTGGCTGATATTCAAAGACCCATTTGAAAGTCGACATAAAGTCCCCTTTTCCCTCTATTGTTTTACTTTAATTTTCAGACAAATATACAGACGAACATTTAGAGAGTAGATTCGCCACTAAAAAATATTAAACTAAATGTAATATATAACTAAATAAAACAAAATATGTATATTTCAAACTTGTCTGTAACCGGGTGAATTTAAAGGGCTTTCATTTGAAAATCTCAGCTGTTTTTTATTCTTAGTTTAGCAGAAACCTTTCTACGATTGTTTGATTATTTGTAGCCGGAGAAATCTAGTGATGTTATTTATTATTAAATGATAGTTAATATCGCATCGTATTATAGACAGCTTTCCGCGGATATTCACCTGTAGTATGTCTACCGTTAATATCTGTATTAATTCTCTTTCTTTAACATTTCTCTCTCTTTATATATTTTATTATAATTTGTTATTTTATGATTTTAGAAACTACAGCTGTAGTATGTCTACTGTTAATATCTGTGTTAATTTTCTTTCATTACCATATCTCTTTGTCTATGATATTCTATGACTATTAGTTATTTTATGATTATAGAAACTACAGCCGAAGTATGTCTACTGTTAATATCTGTATTTATTTTCTTTCATTAACATATCTCTTATCTATGATATCATATTGATATTTGTTATTTAATGATTATAGAAACTACAGCCGTAGTATGTCTACTTTTAATATCTGTATTAATTTTCTTCTATTAACATATCTCTTGTCTATGATATTCTATTATTATTTGTTATTTAATGATTATAGAAACTACAGCTGTAGTATGTCTACTGTTAATATCTGTGTTAATTTTTCTTCTATTAACTTATCTCTTGTCGATGATATTCTATTATTATTTGGTATTTTATGATTATAGAACCTATAGTCATAGTATGTCTACTGTTAATATCTGTGTTAATTTTCTTTCATTAACATATCTCTCTGTCTTTAATATTCCATTATTATTTGTTATTTTATGATTATAGAACCTATAGCCGTAGTATGTCAACTGTTAATATCTGTATTAATTTTCTTTCATTAACATATCTCTTGTCTATGATATTCTATTATTATTTGGTATTTTATGATTATAGAAACTACAGCTGTAGTATGTCTACAGTTAATAACTGTATTAATTTTTCTTCTATTAACATATCTCTTGTCTATGATATTGTATTATTATTTGTTAATTTATGATTATAGAAACTAGAGCTGTAGTATGTTTAATGTCTATTCTTAATATCTGTAATTATTTTCTTTCATTAACATATCTCTTGTCTATGATATTCTATTATTATTTGTTATTTTATGATTATAGAAACTACAGCAGTAGTATGTCAACTTTTAATAACTTTATTTTTCTTTCATTAACATATCTCTTGTCTATGATATTCTAATACTATTTGTTATTTTATGATTATAGAAACTACAGTCATAGTATGTCTACTGTTAATAACTGTATTTATTTTCTTTCATTAACATATCTCTTGTCTATGATATTCTATTATTATTTGTTATTATATGATTATAGAAACTACAGTCATAGTATGTCTACTGTTAATATCTGTGATTTTCTTTCATTAACATATCTCTTGTCTATGATATTTTATTATTATTTGTTATTATATGATTATAGAAACTATAGCCGTAGTATGTCAACTGTTAATAACTGTATTAATTTTCTTTCATTAACATATCTCTTGTCTATGATATTCTATTATTATTTGTTATTTTATGATTATAGAAACTACAGTCATAGTATGTCAACTGTTAACATATGTATTAATTTTCTTTCATTAACATATCTCTCTGTCTATAATATTCTATTATTATTTGTTATTTTATGATTATAGAACCTACAGCCGAAGTATGTCTACAGTTAATAACTGGATTAAACCACCTTACAACTGGATTAATGGGAGGTAAGTAATACAAGCATAAAATACATTAATAATGTAAGTAGAATGATGTCTGCTTGTCCGTCCATCTTTTCTTCTTTTGAGGGTGATTTAGGGGTAGGGTATCTCCAACCTCTTGAGAGAAATAGCCCCCAGAAAATTTGATCCCCACCTTTTCTTTTTAAAAGGGAAGCTTTTATATAATTAGAGTAGGTCCGTCTGTATGTTCGTCCGTTAGTTACAGTTAACTCTTTTCGTTAATTTAGACATGTTAATTTCAAACTTTGCATGATTATTCCTATAACAATTAGGTTAGGAAGTGTAACAACTCTATAATCGTTACAAGATTGTCCGTACGTTATTTAAGACATGTTGATTTTTAACCTTTTTGAAAACAATTTCATGCTTCTAGAGGCCTATCCACTAGAATAAATATAGTATATTACACTCTTATAAATTATAATGCTTTTCTGATTTATTATTATATTTAGAATCATAGCATTTCTACATATTGTCTTCCTCTTAATGAAAAAATAGCATTGATTTATGTTCATCCTTGTTTTTTTTCCAGTCGCTGCGAGCCAGTAGATAATGTTGGAATATTTAAAAACCTGGAGCCCAGAACAGGACAGGTTCTGGCCACCATCCCAGCATCTGGCAAGCTGGAGGTTGACAGAGCGGTCAAATGTGCCAGGTACAACTTTTTCTTTTTTACCATGTACAGGAATAGGCAGCAGGAATCTATAGAGATAAGACAATGGCCGATAAATTGATGTACATCCCCAATGATGATATACAAAATTACCCGAAGAGAGAGAGGGGACATTGGGATGTTTGTTTATTACACTTTTGTGATAACGGTTTTTATTCGTTGGCTTAACAATTTTGGGAACTTGATTGAATTTTGATTGGTGGCTCTTAAATTTTACTTTTCAAACGTTTTAACCACTAATTATAATCTACAGGGATAATTTTGTGTATCATTATTCGGGGTATACATCAATTTATCGGCCATTGTCCTGTTAACCCAATCCTCTAGCCTTATGATCCCAGACTTGCTGAAACGTTTAACTATTGCTTAGGTTTTACCTAACTTTTATAAAGCCCAACTAGCCCAAATTATCCTGATCTAAACCATTTGATGGCTTTTAAAATAAAAATAGTGACTTTCTGCAAGGTCTCTTACTTTTTGCTGTTTTTAAAAACCAGACAATTTCATCAATTATCCAATAAAATGAAGAACAATAAAAGATTTCATTAGAGAGTATTGTTGAAAGAAAAATTCATTACATTAATGTACTTTATTTTTCTTATCAATGGATATATCAAGTGTTATCTAATCCAGGGTGTTAGGGGGATTTTGGGCTGTTTATTACACTACCCCCAAAGTTTTAAAATAACGTTTCCTTATTTGTAGACTCAACAACTTTGGAAAATTATCTTGAATTTTGATTGGTTGGCTCATTAGATTGAGTGTTCAAACATTTCAACCACTAATTGTAATCTACAAAAGGATTATTTCTGTGTATCATCATTGGAGATGTACATAAATTTATTAGTTATTGTCTTATCCCTTTACGTCCTTGTATTTTATCTCTACAGGGTGCGCTACATAAATCCGGTCTTTTTCTTATTTTTAAACAAATAAACATAAAATCGTCAATTTTAAAGATTTTATTGAATTTTAAAAACTGGGAAGCAAACTAGGTATATGACTATTAGATTATTC
>LS058020.1:0-10397 GCA_900241095.1 Acartia tonsa
TTGAGATTTTGAAAACGAAATTCTTTAGTCGCGTTAAAAAATTGTATCATTATACCCAATCATATAAGTAATTGTCAATTGTATGGTTTGTGCCTTTCCTAAATTTAGTATTTTGCTATGCTTTAATGAAAAATTCTCAAAAAGATTTGTTAACCAATTTATGCAACAGCATTAACATAAAATGATCAGGCTATCTAGATTAAAATATTGTTTGCTTTATTGTAAGAAATCCTAAAAAGCTCCCCCTGATTTATTTGGCAAATTCGTGCAAAGAATCATTATTCCCCCTCATTGACTTACAAGCCAGGAATTATTTTTATAAGGTAGAGAATTAACTTACAAAGCATTGTTATGGAGTGTCTATAAAAGGATGAGAATTAAATACATTTTATGAGTAAATGTATCCTTGGTTATTACATCTATTTTTTCATTATCTATCTCTTTCTTTTTCTTCCTTTTTCCCAAACTATACAATTTTATAATTCTACTTTGTATTATTTATAGCTCGGGCAAATGGATAGTTACATGAAGTGCATTTCAGAAAAATGATTGCAAGCATAAGTTACAAAAATACAGTCTAACAAATGTAACGTTGTATTACAATAAATATTTAACAATTAGGCACCACTAAAATATTTTTTATGAAAATAAGACAGTCATTTAAATTGCATGTATCATAAAATGTGATTTTTAAATCTTTATATTTTTAAAACTACGTGGTAGAAAATTAAGATTTAAGTATATGCCTAATTCATATAGTTTAAACCATTAAACCGAAAAACATATGCAGTTCACTAAATTCAAGTGTAAATGCATTTCGTGCAACTACCCCTTTAGATAATAGATAAGGATGTGCTTTGAAAAATAAGGCAAACAATTTTAATTGGAGTAGAACAATAGGGCCTATTAGATTGGATAATACAGTATCAAATTAGAGTTTCTGTCTCAGAATAAAAGAAAATTATTCAAAATCAACAAATTAAATTCTGTTTTTAATTTGTTTAATTTGAACCTTCTTCTTAAGCACTGTCTGCTAGATGAGTAACAATTAAACGGCATTCTAACCCAAAGTAGACAAAATAAGATTATCTGTGTTGATTCTAGCAAATATGACAACCACAAGAATGAATTTTAGATGCATTGTCCTATCCATATTTCCCTGATTTAAACTAATATGTAAATTATATTCAAAAGTACTTTAAACTTTTATGTTAAACTAGAATATTGTATCATTAATATACAGAGGTGGGGGGGGGGGACAAGATAAGTTGTAAATTATATTCTGAATAGTGGCTTCTCCCTTAGCCTCTGGGTTTTTTCTTGATTATAAACTAGCTGATATGCCACTAGAGGCCTCTATGAAGGGAAGAGGTGGGAAGTCGACCCTTCACTTTTAATATTTGTTTTTAAACCTATAAACCCTGAACAGTGCACATAGAAGATTCATTATAAAGAAGAACCCTATCGGTTCAGCGGTATTAAGTTACACACACACGCACATACAAATAGACAGACAGGCATTATGTTTCTTTTATTTTAAAGATATATAATTTTATAAAAGAACAATTATTTCCGTAAATTATATAAATTATAAAATATTAAAATAACATTATATTTCTTTGATGTTAAAGTTTTTTTTACTAAATATTACTTAATGTCCTTCTGTCTGACTTTTTAATTTATTGCGATTTTGCAATACTCGTTGCCAAAAAAAGATAAAAACAATACGGATAAGAAAAACTTCAAACCCCATTTTTATCACTTACTTTTTTTTGTTTTCTAATAAATTGTTCATTGTAATATTTCTTTTCTTAATTAATGTACATAACTAATGGTATAATAATATATCGGCACAAAAAAAAAGAAAATTATTCTTCTAAAATAAAACAGGTTTTTAAATCAATGATGAATTCATTATCGTATGGTAAACGAAATTAAACCTTTATTTAAAATCCTTTTGAATAGCTTGGATGTTTGTAAATTCTACTTGTTGCCTCGCCCCCAACCTCAAAGAGTAGAGCGGTTGGGTTTGTGAAATGGTTTAAAATTATACCCAAAGAAATTTATAAGGAATCCTAAAAATAAACAAATTCGGACAGTTTCCGAGATTTTAAGATTCAGAGAAAAAAAAACAATTGACATCCATCGTGTTAAAACAGCTTAAATCTTAAAATACAAAATAAATTTTAGCACAGTATTAATTGAATACAAACACAATTGTAAAGTAGTTGTGCAACAATTGAATGAAATTATAAATGTTGAAAACTGCCTCAGGGAATATACAACCAAGTTGTTTAATTTCGCGACCCGTATGAAGCCTTTTCATTGTAAGGATATCAAGAAAGCAAAAATGGAAAATAGAAGACTTATGGTGAGTCATTTATTTATCTATTTATCTATAACTATATAAAATATCTATCTATCCATCTTTCTATTTGTCTATCTATAACTCCATAAAAAACTATCTATCCATCTATCTATTTATCTATCAATAACTCTTTCTAATATCTATTTCTCTATCTTTCTATATCTATCTATCTATCTATCTATCTATCCATCTATCTATTTATATATCTATCTGTATATCTATTTATCTATCTATCTATTTATCTATCTATCTATTTATCTATCTATCTATCAATCTATCTATCTTTCTTTCTATATATCAACCTTTATATCTATCTCTTTATCTATCTATCTATCTATCTATCTATCTATCTATCCTAGGAAGAGCTACAAGAGTTGAGACTAGTGAGACAGAGAATGGAGCTGGATCTCTCCATACTAAGGAACATATTCAAACAAAACAAAATTCTAGATTAACTCAGTTGTTATTTAAGATAGCTATAGGGTAGTGATTTTTTTTTGCAAATATGTAACTTGTTTGTCCAGGGAAATATTGTACCTTGTTGTCCTAGGGATTAATAATACAAAATCAGATGGAAAGGATGTTGTATGTATATGAACGGACTTTCTGGTAACAATAATAAAAAGCTACGTTTTCTAAATCGCACCAAATTGTTACAGGAATCATCATCTAAAGCTCATCTACAGACCCTTTCAATACATTTTATTGCAAACAACCATTTCCGAGATATAAAGAGAAGTTTCGCTTAAATTAATAAATTCCTAATTAGTTTCAATTTCATAATGTGTAGAATTATTCCCTTATTTCACACTCGGTGTGAATTCATTTCCCCACATGTATCACAGTATTTTAGCATTATTAGCTCCAATTTATTTCAAAATCTAAATATAAAAGTATGTATGTCTCTATTAAAATTATAAATTGTTCAAATGTTAAAAAGTTAAAAATCAGCAAGCGTGAAATGAACGTACAGACTTTCTGGTAACGATTATAGAAATACCACGCTTCCTTAATCGTACCTAACTGTTGTAGGAATCATCGACAGGACAATATACAGAAGGGAAGACTTACTAACACCTAAACTGCAAATCAGGGAGGGAGGGGACTTTGGGCTGTTTATTACACTAGTCCCCAAAGATTTATATTTACGTTTTTACTCGTCGGCTTAGTAACTATTATTAACTTTTATTTTGTGTTTGATCGGTCTGTTTATTAGTTTGAGTGTCCATGCCACTAATTTTAATCTACAAAAGGGAAAATAATCTTTAGGGATTTACATAAATTTATCTGCCATTGTCTTATCCCTTTAGAACCCTGCCTGAACTGCAAATACTCTTTTATGCTCAATAATTACAAGGAATTACAAAGGGGAGAATTATCAGAGATAAAGTTGCTATTATTATTACAGAAATTATTGAATTTTCCCCTATATGCTTAAGAAAGAAATTGTACGTGCTATCTAAATTATGTTACAGCATGTAATGAGACTGAGGATTGAAAGAATAATATCTTTACATTACTACTCCTCTCCCCCCTTCCCCCATGTTTTTAGAAAAATAAGAAAAGGTGTTTCATGAGTTTGTGTTTTATTTTAAGTCAGATTATAAAAGGTTAGGCTATATCGGATAATTGCTTTAATTTAAATAGCTTTCAGGTTTCCCGTTGGGGCTAGGGGCTTGGGTTCGCGGTTAATTTTTTTTTGGAATCAAGTAAAAAGAATTGAATAATTTTACCTACATTCCTGAAACAACCAGATATATAGCTAAGCAATATTCCTAGCTACAAAGATAGCTAGATAGATATTCAAATAGCCAAATATACATATAGATAGATAGCAATAATATCAAAGGAATTTAGTAGTTTGAAAACTAATTTAGCTCAAGAATTTCACAAATATGCAGTAAGATGTTAACTTTATATTTAGGGGTTAATATTAGGTCTCGGCAGCCGAGGCCACATTCAGTTAAATTCTGCAGGGATCTAAAGCGATAAGACAATGGCATATGAATTGATCATCGCCAACGATGATATATAAAATTACCCCTTCCGTATATTACAATTACTGGTTATAGCGTTTGGACACTCAACTTAATCAAATTTAATAAAAGTCCCCAAAACTGGAATAAAAAAGTAATTATAAAACTTTGAGGACTAGTGTAAGAAACGGCTAAATATCCCCTCCCTCCCTCAAATTCAGTCAAATTAGATTTGAGGCGACCATTTTCGGCCTTGTTTCATTATTCGGAGCCATTGCTAAAATTTGTTCTTTTTCAAAAAGTCGCAAAAAAATATTTATAAAATTCGCGGCTGCCGCCACCTAGTAAATATTACAGGAGGAGAAATCAGTGTGAAATGAAAATTGTATTCAGCAAAGCTACTCTAGATTTTTATACTGTTGAAGTGCTTGAAAATCTATCAAGTTTTCTCTAATGTTATACAGTTATAGTCATGTTTTTATTTACTTACAATATTAGATTTATAAGCGTTCAGAGGAGGGTAGAGGGTTGTCTACACCACTCTAAAGCAAAATATTTTACCCACTAAAGGTTTTACACACCCCTTGAAAAAAAAACTTTACACGCCACTGAAAGATTCAAAACAAAACAGGCCCTAAGAACGAAGCAACTGGCTTGTTGGCTTAGAATGAAATAATTGATATTAGATAAATAATTTTAAAAGCTGTTGTTGTTAATTTTGTTTATAAAACAAGGACGATAACATCCATAAAAGAGAATTTCAAAAATAAGAAGGAAGGACAAACGAACTTTAACACATGTAGAGTGTCAGAATTTAATAAGCAGAATATTAAAAAGAGTTTGGACGGACGGAGAGACCCACCTTAATTTAAGAAAAACTTCGCTTTTAAAAATTTTTCTTTTTTGTTGTTTCAACATCTTATTTTTTTAAAAATAAACTTTTAAATTTTAAATTAAAATATATTTTGACTGTACCTTTAGTTCCTGTTAAGTAAATATAGTCCAATATTTGACAGAAATCTTATTATTCAATACATATATACATCTTTACATTTTAAAACAGGATAACATGGAGATAGATAGATAGATAGCTGATGGATAGATTGATGAGTTGATAGATAGATAGATAGATGAGCTGATAGATAGATAGATGAGTTGATAGATAGGTAGATAGTCCAATATTTGACAGAAATCTTATTATTTAATACACATATACAACTATACATTTTAAAACAGAATGAAATGGATAGATACATAGTATTTGAAAACAGGATTTCTTATGTAGATACTTAGATATTTGGATATATAGATATTAGAATAACAAATGAGATTAATGGATATGATAATAGACTAGAGGCTACGACTCTAGATTCCTCTAGGAGCCGGAAATGAAGGATTGGGGGAGGAAAATCGACTTTAAACTTTTTTTCGGAGGGGTCATTTTTTCTAGAGGTAAATTTTGCTTTGAATAAACCTTCCCTGGACCTGTAAAGGATAACCATATCGGTCCAGTGGTTAGTGAGATCTCTCACTAAATACAGCCAAACAAACACACACATCAATACACCATGTTACTTTTGTATTGGGGTAGATAGATAAAATGATTGATAAATAATTCATAATATGATATATAAAATTAGCATATATAGGGGGGTTTTATGTGTTGAAATATTTTTTTTAAATTACCAGAAGGAAATTCAGATTTAAAAGCTAGATTGACATACAAAAAAAATCATAGGTAGATAAATAGGAAATTATAGGAAGATACTTTTATAAATAAACGAACAGAAAGATAGATAAATTTATGCCAAACCAAGCCTAACTGTCAAGGATTTTTACATTATATAAATGGATATAGGATTTACGTGGATATATTGACAGTAAAAAATTTGTCGTCAAATTTAGCTTGCTATTATTTACCTCATTTATTGGTCAGTTCGTTCACCCACTGGGAGCGGAGGGGATGGGGTAAATGGGGGTATCGTTATTTTAGCCAGCTGCGAGTATAACTTTATCAGAGTTCATTAAATCTGGTGCAACATCCAAGTAACAATAAATCGATTATTATATACATTTAAAAATTCAAATATTTTGAGGAAAGTATATAAACATTAAATATATGTCAAGGAGTTTGGGGACATTGAGCTATAAATCATATTGGTACCCAAAGTCTTACAACATTCGTTAGCATTACAACTTTGGGTACTAATAGTGAATTTTGATTGACTGGTTCAAAACGTAAAAGCATATCAAAATTAAATTCTATTGAGAGATCAATAGTGTGTATCGAAGAATCTCACTAACCACTGAACCTACATGGTTCTCCCTTACAGTGAAGCTTCTCATATGTTAAGAAAAACTTTATAACTTTTGGGGAGGGAGAGGTAACACCCATCAAAAAATGAAAATGTAGCCGATAGTAAAATAAAAATAAATAGATTATCAAAAAATGCAGAAAAAATTAAAATGCCTTATATTTTCTGAGTTATTGAAAGAAACTGATTTTAATTTTGTAGAACATAAAAGCTTTCTCAAATTTTATCTTATTGATCGGACTTAAATGTTCGTTCCATAAAACAAGAAATAAATAATGGCAATTTTTTCATCTAAAACAGTTATAAACCTCTCTAGGACCTATGAGAAGCTGCTTTGTTAAGGTGAACCAAACCGGTTCAGTGGTTTTAGAGCACCTTTTTACAGACAGACAGACATACATACTGTTATTTTATATGTTATTTCTGACACTCTACCATTGTTAATATTCATTTGTCCTACAGTTTCAGAGCTTCGATTTTATGGATGTTGTCATCCTTGTTTATGTACTATTGTGATATGACAATGTCCAAAAATGAACGAACACTAAATTAGATTCGTTGTTAGACAACAAAGAATTTACCTTTTACAAGCAAATATGGAAGGACAGCTTTACATAATGCG
Source organism: Acartia tonsa (assembly GCA_900241095.1). NCBI lineage: Eukaryota > Metazoa > Arthropoda > Copepoda > Calanoida > Acartiidae > Acartia > Acartia tonsa. The sequence continues at coordinate 7,282 of LS058020.1, forward strand.
AAATTCAAGGATAATCCTCATCCTTTTATAAAACTAACAGGATGAACGTCTGAATGTTTGTCTGTTATCGCTAACCACTAAACCCTACTTAAAACACACAATATTATTCTTAACAAAGAGGGTCATTTTTTTCGCGTATTTCTCGTTAAGTTGTGTGTTACCGTTTAGTCAAATGCCCTTATTAAGTCAAACTGTTATTGATTATAACCATTTTATATATATATATATATATACATTTGGTCTTAATCAAGAACAGTTTGAATTGATAAGCACATTTCACTAACCGATAACACATAACTTTACGGAAAATACACGTAAAAAATTATCCTCCATATGGTAGCTGTGTTTAGTGATCTAGAAAAATGGGGATAGATGTCACAGCTTTTGGATTACTATTGACATCATAGTAGAGGGAAAGCGAAATGTAAGGGGGAAAGAAAACCCCTTGAAAAGAGATGGGGTATAGTGTTTTCCCTGACGTCAATATAATAGGTAGACCAAAAAGCAGTGACATCTATCCCCATTTTGCTAGGGCACTATAGACAGATACCTCTTTGAGTAATAAAATAATTCCATTTGTTTGAATGTTTACCTGACTATCAAGGAACAGCAAGTTAAACTTAGAATCTGAAAATCAAGATCTTCACACCAAGATGCAATATCATTCAGGGTATGTAGATAGTTAGATAGATAGACAGACAGACATACATACAGACAGACACATAGATAAATAACCAGACAGACAGATAATCAGACATATTGTAAAAAAGCAAAAAGAGGGGTAAGAGGGTTGATATGTCGGCAGAAAAAAGTTATTACTTTTTGATAAACTAGCGGCTTCACCCTTATCCTCTAGGGGCTTTGCCCTAAGAGGTAATTAAAAAAAAATATGTACGTGCCAAAAAAATGATGCGAGTATGGGAATCATTACATCTTGTATTACCTACCCAGCCGAAAAAATTTGCAAAGGGGTCGCCTATTTTTGCGAATTCGCAAAACTTATGCAAAAAAATTATAAAAAAAAGAAATGGGGGGGGGGTGGATTTTTTTGTTTTTTTATAAGGGTAGAATCCAATCGGTTCCAATCGGTTCAGTGGTTACCAAGATCTTAAGCTTTAGACAAACGGACAGACATCAAGCTACTTTTTATTATAGATAGATAAAAAAAAAGGTAGATGTACAGATGATTTGATAGATAAAATAAACAAATATAAAATATTTATAGGTGTCAAAAAAATATAATATTTATAAAAGTTGTGTGAAGCAGATTTTGCATACCATCAAAGAATACCTTGTGTGCTATCCTTTCCGCCAACATATTAAATTAAAAATTTCAAAATATTACACACTACCTTGGATAACTATATAAATCTATAATACAAAGTAGCTTGATTTCTATCTGTCTGTCTGTCTAAAGCTCAAGATCTCGGTAACCGCTGAACCGATCAGGTTCTACTCTTCAGGGAATATGTTCACCAAAAAAAAAATTTTTGGTAGTGTAAAAAATTTGCAGAAGTAATGACACACTGCTGTAAGAATACCAAAGTACCATCTTTCCATTTATTGATATTTTCTCCTTTATATAACTCAAGGTGATAAATATAACTGCTGCTAATCTCTGCTGACAGCAACAGCCAATCAAAACACTACTAGGGGTCTAATTGTATAAGACAATGGCCGATAAATTGATGTACATCTCAAATGATGATACACAAATAACCCCTATATAATATTATAATAAGAAAATGTATTTGTCAAACTTTGGAGACTAGTGTAATAAACAGTCCAATGCCCACTCCCTCCCTGCCTTTTGGCACCAACTCATTAAATTCACTACAAGTACTCAATGTTTTTGAGCCATCGAATAAGAAAACTTGATTTAAAATTTTTGGGTACCAGAATAATTTACCAATATCCCCTTGGGTTGTCCACCTGTATATAAAACCTATTTCACAATGGTCAAAACTTGGGTTGTCCACCTGTATATAAAACCTATTTCACAATGGTCAAAACTTGGCTAAGCGGATTACGCAGCTAAGCTCAATTGTGTGAAAACTTGAGTGCTCACATCAAACAACAAAAGAGGCTGGTGGTATGTATTGTCATCAATGATAGAATTGTAGTATTGCCCCAATGAGGGTTTTTATAATCAGATAATAATGAAAAAATAGGACAAATGCCATTGTAGTAGTGCGAGGCTAAATTGTATTGTAGAGATGCTCCGTGATTAACATGTTTTTGTTGTTATCAAGAGACAGCTATAAATAGAACATTAATAACGGTTTATGTTTAGTCATTGTTACCAGCCGTCAAGCCCGCTCGAACCTCTTACCCTGCTACACTATCACAGTGTTTTAGATGAACTTTTCTTTAAAGCTACCATTTTCAATAATAATATACTTGTTTTATAGTTATTTTGGATGAGGTACCAACTTCCCCAAAAATGTCCCTCCCTAAACCATTTTTAAATTTTTATATGGGGGGTCGAATTCAACCCGACACCACCAAAAAAGCCTATAGACTCTACTAGTATGTAAAAAAAGAACATTAAAGATATGCCTCTTTGTATGAACATTTTTCCTCAATATTAAGTAGGGCAACCATTTGGTATTTTATTATTATTAAGCAAATTCATAAATGTATAAAAAAAATGCTATTGAAAGGAGGTAATTTGCTTAACAAGTTACTTCAATTTTTCAAAATAGTAATAGAAAACTAGGTGGGGAAGGGACATTGGACTGAAAATCATACTGGTTCCCCAAAGCTTAATAAACAATACTTGGTGCAAACGGTGTCCAAACTTTTCAACCAATATTTTTCTCTTTATGATTTTTGGTATACAACCTTTAGAAATGAATGATTTCGTTGATCCATTAAAAAACATGGAATTATGAGCTATGTCAAACTACTAATGTTTCCTAGTATATACCTTAAGCTCTAGTGATCTTAATCTTGTTATCATATTCAGAACTGGAATAATGTTTTCAACCATAATGATTAAAGTGAGCTCTATCTTATTATATTCAGGACTGGAATAATGTTATCAACCATGATGATCATAGTGAGCTCTATCTTGTTATTATATTCAGGACTGGAATAATGTTATCAACCATGAT
>LS058021.1:0-10396 GCA_900241095.1 Acartia tonsa
TTAGTATCTGGTAATTTGGCCGGTTATCCGGCCGGATATCCGGTAATTTGGCCGGATAACCGGATATTTGCCGGATATCCGGCGTTAGCCGTATATCCGGCCGGTTACCGGATATCCGGCGTTTGAAATCAGCCGGATATCCGGTATCCGGTATCTGGCCAAAAAAGTATCCGGCCCAACCCTAATTTAAATCATTCACATTTTTTATACCCATATTGACAGAAGGACAATAGGGGTAGTTTTGTTTATTTTCATTAGAGATCTGCATCAAGTTATCGCCCATTATCCTATCCCTTAAAATCTCTGGAATAAAGTATTTTATCATTATTAAAATCAGAATCATGTGAAAATCAAATGGAAATGATTGAAGTCCCAATATTAAATACACAAATCTTATCTGCTCAACCTGTAGATTTGCCTTCTCTTATCAGGGAAGAAATCCTTTCATTTATCACTCATTTAATATAACATCTGTTTGTTTGGTTGTCTATCTATCATTATTAGTCTGTCTGTCTTTGATCAGTCTAATTTAAATTTACATATATTTGTCTCTTTGTGTTACTGTTTGTCTGTCTATCAAACTTTTTCTAGCTCTATTTATGTCATTTGTTTTCCAATTAGTCCATCTGTGTATCTGTCTTAATTTTATGTCTATCTAGTTCTCGTTCAATCCAATATTTTCATCTGTCTTCCTATTTGTCAAACTATTTCTAGCTTTGTAATAACTAATTGTCTGTATATCTCTCTCCTTTTCTAACTCTATTTTCAACTTATCTAGAACCTAGGCCTTTTCTTACTATATAAATTTTTTCTGACTTTTTAACTTTCTAGGCCTATATATGTCAACTGTCTGTATCACTATTTATCAGTCTATCTAACTCTTCATTTTTTAGTGCTATAAATGTCTATTCGGGTGGGTCGATTTTGGAATTTCACATTAGTAGACATTGGCAAGGGTTACTGTAAAACCCTGGAAAACTTGAAAGGTTTTTTTAAAATCCAAAAACAACGGGCACATGGGGGGTATAAAATGGTATATAACCAAATGACCGCATTGAAATGCTGATTACGAATCTAAAAACTATTTTTTTTAAAAATTGCTCCTAGTTCGAGTAAGATCTCATTAAGTACCTGAAAACAGTAACAGCTGATTTAGTCAAAACTTTTTTATTTTGGTATGTTATTTGAAAATCATTTCAGACTGAATCAATATTTTTCAAAAACGGTTTTCAGATTCGTAATCAGCATTTCAATGCAACATGCCTGTTTTTGAAGGAATTTTAATTTTTAGTTTTATAAGGGGGTGGGTACATTTTATACACGGTTTTATATTGGCCCAATAACCCTTGCCAATTTCTACTAATGTGAAAATCCCAAAAAGCTTGTAAATCGACCCGCCCTAATGTCTATATTGCTCTTTCTACCCCTATCCCATTTGTTTATCTGTCTGTTTGTTTGTCTGTCTGGCTATCTGTCTGTCTACATGCTTTTCTTTCAATGTAGCTCTTTATACTTTATCTGTCTTTCAATTTGTCTATCTGTCCCTCAACTTGTCTGTCTTATGTCTGTATATCTTTATGTCTTGCATTATATCTGTCTGTTACAATATTTAAAATGAAATAAATGTTCCTAAAGTTATGGTAAAGAGTCAGCTCCTGACATTGGGTACATACCAGGCTGTGCTATTCAGGGAAGCTTGCTATAGTATTTCATACAATATTTTTTACTTTAATGGCATTTCTATTAGGGAATCACCATAGGAAAAGATTCTCCCACCCTCTATTTTTTAGTTTTATAAAAAAGTTGGATTTTTTTAGTGCCCGTTAGTATAAGAGTACAGTTATAGCAAGGCGTATTTGTATACTAGGCTTGTAACCCAGAGAATATACCACAATGGAAAACATTTGTACAGGTTAATTTTATGCTAAAGCTTTTCCAGTGTGGATGTGAATCCAATGAAATTTCCAATGAATTAGAACCGGTTTTGATCCATACTAAAATATACATCCTGTCATAGATATTTTTTATGAATAATAAAATGATAAAGTTTAAAATCAATTCCTGATTTGTTGGATTTGGCCCTCAACCAAACGGGGCCAACAAAACTGTTATTTTTTCTTATTTTTGGACATTGGACTTTAAATTATAATGGTCCTAAAGTTTTATATACACTTTATCTTATTTGTAAGCTGGATAACTTTGGTTAATTTTATCTTGATTGGTTGGTTGAAACTTTCAAACCAATAACTTTATTTCACAGAAGGGTTAATTTTGTTTATCATCATTTGGGATTTACATTGTATATCAATCTACAATCCATAATTATTCATAATAAGAACCTTACTGCTTTATTATAATAGGACAAATCTATCAATCCATAAATAAATCAACTGATCAATCAATCAGTAAATCTTAAATTAATCAACCAATTATGTGTAGGATGATCTTCTTGCAGTAGCCAAGAACAGTGAAGTATCCGGTCTAACAGATGATTGTGTAGCCATAGTTGCTGATATACCACATAGTGATATCTACCTAGTATCTACTAAGCAGGTAATATTATTTATATTTTTATCTACCATGTGATCATGGTTCACCTCTACGCCGGTAAGTATCTACCATGTAGTGTATATGGGTATCTAGTATTACAGATGATTATATAGCCATAGTTGCTGATATATCACATATTTATCTACCTATTTATCTATCCCTGCTGTTCCGGTTGTGGTTAGTAAATCAGGGATGCCAATTCCCATGTCCCATCTTTATATCTATTATACTTTCTATTATAAGATAATTGAAACTAAAGACAGCTTTAATGCATGAAACATGATGTTTTACAAAAATCTATTGTTATTCATTTGGACTATATCAATCAATCTATCTATCTATCTCTCAATCTATTTATCTATAGGTTGTGGTTGGTAAATCAGGGATTATGTCCCCTATGGTTGCTAACATGTTGGACAATTTTGCTGTATATCTACCTATTTACCTATCTATCTATCTATTTACCTAACTATTCATCTTTCAATTTAACTATCTATAGGTTTTGGTTGGAAAATCAGGGATGCCAATATCCATGTCCAACATGGTTGCCAACAATTTTGCTGTATATCCATCTGTCTATCTATCTATCTATCCATTTATCTATATATCTATTAATCTAACTGTTTGTCTATCTATTTACCAAAATTTCAATCTTTTATCTATAGGTTGTGGTTAGAAAATAAGGGATACCAATTTCCACATTGCCAATCTATCTATCTATTTGTTTATTTATCTAACTATCACACTTTCCAATTTTCCATCTCTCATTCTATCTATCTATAGGTAAATCAGGGATGTCAATCCCCATGTGGTCCTTGGTTGCCAACATGTTGCAATTTTGCCATAAATCCATCTGTCGATATGTCTATCTATCCATATATTGTTCTATAGATTCATCTATATATATGTCCATATTTCAATCTATCTTTTTATAGGTTGTGGTTGGTAGATCATCGATGCCCATCTCCATGTTCTTCATTTACCTTTGCTGTTCAGGTTGTGGTTGGAAAATCAGAGATGCCAATACCCATGTTGCCCATGGTTGCCAACATGTTGGACAATTTTGCTGTACATCTATCTGTCTATCAAATAATATGTCTATCTATCATCTATTCAGCTATCTGTTTGTCTATCTATCTATTCATCTTTCAATCTATCTATCTATAGGTTGTGGTTGGTAAATCAGGGATGCCCATCCCCATGTCACCCATGGTTGCTAACATGTTGGACAACTTTGCTGGCATTGTGGACCTGGCACTTTCCACAGAGGACTGTCTGGTGTTCTTAGAGGATCAATTACAACAGGTTTGTCTATCTATCTATCTATCTATCTATCTATCTGTCCATCTATTTATCTGTCTATCTATCTACAATTTTGCTGGCATTGTGGACCTAGCAGTTTCCACAGAGGACTGTCTGGTATTCTTGAAGGATCAACTACAACAGGTTTATCTATCTATCCATCTGTCTATATATCTTACTTTCTATCTGTCTGTCTATCTATCTATCTATCTATCTATCATACTGACTAGTTATATGTCTATCTATCTGCATGTCTGCCCACCTGTTTATCTATCTGTCTGTCCATCTGTCTATCTATCTGTCTATTCATCAGTTTACATATCTAAATTTCTATCTTGCTCTCTATCTATAGTTATTATCTATTATTTTATCTATTTTTATCTATATATATCTTTTTTTTAGATTTATCTCGAGTCATGCTGTCTTTCAGAATATCTTCTCTCTACAGGAATCTACCATATTTCAAAATGGACTTACATACCTTTGGTATTTAGTTATAGAGTTTCTACTCTCATTAAAACTTCAAATCAAGAAGGCCTAGGCATTTTCACTAAAAATAAAATGATGAAGAAAAAACATAAATAAATGTATTTATAAGTGAAGCACCTCTAAAATTCATTTTATTTGTTCTTTTGTGAGAGATTTTTTCGGCCGCTAATCAAGGTAGACTGCTGTTTTCTTAGTTGACAATACCCTTTTCTAATAGCAACAAGTATACAAATTACTTGGTCGGTAAGTGATTTTTCTTATGGACATAATTGTCCTAGATTTATTTAAAATATGGTAAATTAAAATTTAGACTATTCCAGCTTACAAGACATTAGTAATAAGCTACAAGTAGACCCATGTGATATACCTCTTCTACTAGTAAGTATACCTATCTATCTATTTATTTCTATCTATATATCTATATACCTACCTATCTATCTACCTATCTATCTATCTACCTATCTAACTATCTACCTATCTATCTATCTATCTATCTACCTATTTATCTATCTACCTATCTAACTATCTATCTATCTACCTATCTATCTATCTATCTACCTATTTATCTATCTACCTATCTATCTATCTACCCATCAATCTATCTATATATCTGTCTTTCTATCTATACAAGCTATTAGTAATAAGCTACAAGTAGACCCATATGATATACCACTTCTACTAGTAAGTTTACCTATCTATCTATCTATCTGACTGTGTGTCTGTCTCTCTGTCTGTCTTCCTGCGTGTCTGTATGTATGTGTGTCTCTGCCTGTTATATGCCTCTCTCTTTCTTTTATCTTTCTGAGTGTTTGAATATCTGTCTGTCTTATTGGTTGTCTTTCTGTGTATCTTTCTATTTGTCTTTCTGTTATCCTTTTTGTCAGTCTGTAATCATTTTTGTCAGTCTGTATGTATGTTTGACTTTCTTTCTGTTTGTATATCTAGTGATCTGCCTGTCTCTGTTTCAGTCTATCTATAGGTCTGATGGTATATCTATCTATCTAGCTCTATCTTTCACGGCAGTAGCCTCTAATCTATCTATCCAGAAAGGCTATAACCTCCAATCAATCTATCTATCTGTCTAGGCAGTAACCCATATGCCTGCAGTTGGACACAAACTCTCCCTGGGATTTTCATGACCAAGATTTTTATTTGTACTCTATCTATCTATATATTTAGGTATATATCTGTCTATCTAGGCAGTAGCCTCCGCCCACACACCTGCAGTTGGACTCAAACTCTTTATCAATCTATCTATTTATGTATCTATCTATCTATCTATTTATCTTTTTAACTATCTATCTATTGATACACCTATATATCTATCTAGGCAGTAGCCTCCACCCACACGCCTGCAGTTGGACACAAACTCTCCCTGGGATTTTCATGACCAAATGTTTTAGTAGCTACTCTTCTCTATAACTGAGGCTTGTATGTACGTCATATCCTTGCAAGCTAACAAAATTTTTGGATTTTTAAAAATAAAGCAATTGTTGCAAAAACAAAATGATGGGAAAAGGGAGTAACAATTTTCACCCATTTGGCTTTAGATTTCATACATAGAATATTATTTCATTCAACGCTCAACAGCCGTGCGTCACCCACCTTTAAGCCTCAGGGAATTCAAACTTTTACAATCTTAAATAAAGCTGGAAGTCTAAACCTAATCCAAATATGGCAATCCCTATTTTTAAAGAAAAATACAAAGCATCCTAAATCTGGGTTTAAATCTGAGTTGCGGCTTACGCGGCTGCTGAGCCCTGATTTTATTATTGTCATTTTTCCTGGTTTTCCTGTTTCGTTAAAATTAGTTGATTTTAAATTGTGTATTATGTATATGTAATAAATAATAAAATTAGTTAATTTTTTTATGTTTTAATAGCAAAGAAACTCTGTGATTTATTTTTTTGTCGGCTATACAAGATTTAAATTAAACATTATCATTTGGTTTGGTTGTCTGTTGGTCCATCTGTGTATGAAAGAATCTCTAAAACCGCTGAAAGCACTGCTCTTACAAGATGTTTACATTGAGATTGATCTTAGCAAGTTTTAGCAAGGAGAAAAGATACATTGGACTGTTTATTGCACTTTTCCCCACAGTTTTATAATATCCTTTTCTTATTCGTTGGCTTAGCAACCTTGGGGACTTTGATTGGATATTAATTGGTTGGTTCATTTAGTTGACTGTACAAACGTTTCAATAACTAATCTGATATCTACAGAAGGGTTAATTTTTTTGTATCATCATTGATAAGAGGCTTAAGTCGCAGCCGATATTATTTAATTTTTTTAGAACAATAGGTAATTATTTTTTACAAGTTACACAATTTTATTAATTTTGCAAATTAAACCAATTGTTCTAAGAGAGAAATATTCTTCGAATGGATGTATGATATAAGTGGATATATTGACAGGAATTTTTTTGTCAATGTAGCTTGCTGATATGGACCTTATTAAATGGTCAGTTCATTCATACAGTAAAAGAGGAGGAGATGGAATAAAGGTGTCGGAACAAAAGTATTGGTAATTTATCCAGCTGCTAGCTTTGCCTTATCAGGAGGCCTTGTAATTAAAAGAATGTTTGTTTGTGCATGTATAAAAGGATCTCACTAACTGCTGGATTGACATGGTTCTCCTTTACAATAAAGATTCTTGTACATCAAGAGAAGGTTTATATTTAATTTGGGGATGTAAATGAATTTATTATCTATTGCCTTAAAATCCATAGTTAAAATGTAAAAGACAGAAAATGTAGGGCAGAAAAAGAGAAAGACAGAGATTAAATAGAAAAAAATGGAGTGCTGTATACAATAGTTTTATAACATCGTATTACAGACAGCTATTCACGTATATCAAAAAGAAAATTGTTAGATTAAAGATTTGCTAACAAAACTAGTATTAATATTATGATTTTTATTTAACATCCGTAGAAAACTAGCTGTAATAGGATAAGATTCATGACTTTTCAGTATGGCTGAGAACAGTTCATATCCAACGGATATTAATCAGTTTCGAAGCCATATTGGAAAAGAAGATAGAATGAGAGCTTGAGAATGCAATAGAAAGAGGTTTTACTAAAAAAAGAGAGATAGGGAGAGAGAGAGAGCTAAAAGGAGGCTATCCCAAAAATTTAAGAGTCGGATATTTATCAGAAAACCATATTAGTCGTCTTGTGAAAGTCAAAAGAAAACAATAATTTTATATAAACACAAGTAATATGATGTGTGTTTGTCTGTCTGTTTGGTATTGTTTAAGATCTCTAAATGACATTTGGCAATAGGTCGAATTAAGTTATCTGTTTTTCAAAATAAAATACTTTAGAGCACATTTAAAAAGTTTGCTTTGGTTTTATGCTAAAAGTAAAAAACATAGCTAGCATGAACGATACATAGGGTGATATATTCTAATTCTATTACATAAAGTAGTAAGCTTTTTTTTGTGTCTGAAGATTAAAATTTAAAAAAACACTAAATCGATTGAGTTTCCATTTAGGGAAGCTTTACATAGATCTAAGGAAGTTCTAAGCTATTTTGTTTCTTTAGATGGTTTTAGGCTTTTTCTTTTAATATTTGAATACAGGGCCACTAGAAGCTAGGGGCACAACCACTAGTATATAGAAATAGCATCAGAAAATCGGATTAATGGAAATTGTCAAAAGGGCAATAAGTATGGTTTCTGTTTCATCGTATTTAAGTGTTGTTAATATAGAAAGAAAGAGAATTGCTCAATAATTATTTCCAATCCTCCTTATCTCTATTGAATCCGCGCGGTTTATTACAGCTGTGACCGCCGCTTTGTTTTGGATGCATGGTTTAGTGTGAATGCCAAGCCCTGTTTATAATTTTTCATAAAGCTATGAAATAAAACTTCAAACAAATAAAAATCAATAAAAGCAAATTCTATCTAACCTTTTATTACAATTTTTGTAATTCACTTCAAATTTTTTTGAATATTGAATGACCTCTTAGTTTAATTATGACAATCAATATTGTTATTTAAAATTGTAACAAAGAAGAAAAGAAACAAAAATAGCTTAGAATGATGAATATAATTTAAAAATCAGCTTGCAGTCTAAATCTAGCCCAAATATGGAAATCTCTTTTTAAAGATTCTCAAAGAATCCAACTACATATTAAATTATCTAAATTAAAATTTGATATATCCTAGAGCATTACAGACAGACAGGGGGACCAAGTGAGATATACATAGTAGAATCTTTACAAAAAAACAGCCATCTATATTATCAGAAGTCAAAAAAAAAAATTTCTAGCAAAAATTATTATGCTCTTAATGTTTTAATTCTCTACAAGTGTTCATGTTCGTTTGTTGAATTCAAAGCTTTGCTTTTATAGATGTTGTCATCCTTGTTTTGAATAACTTATTCCTTTAAATAACATATTATTACAATATTTACATCCAAAAATATTCTAATCATGAAATTCAAAATATTTTTGAATATTCTTTTGAAAATATTTTGAGGAAAGAAGTTATGAATATATTTCTAAAGGTGTGCATATACTTCCACTATTGGTAGAAATGTTTAAGCACTAAAGGCCAACAAAAGAGAGATAATGTTTATAAAACTTTGGGTACCAAAATTCTTTTTGAAAATATTTTGAAGCAAGAAGTTATGAGTATATTTCAAAAGGTGTGCATATACTTCCACTATTGGTGGAAATGTTTGAACACTCAAGGTTTAGGCCAACAAATGAGAGATGATGTTTTTATAAAAATTTGGTTACCAATATTCTTGAAAATATTTTGAAGAAAGAAGTTATGAATACATTTCTAAAGGTGTGCATATACTTCCACTATTGGTGGAAATGTTTGGACACTTAAGGCCAACAAATGAGAGATAATGTTTAAAAAACTTTGGGTACCACTATTTTGAGGAAAGAAGTTATGAATATATTTTTAGAGGTGTGCATATATTTCCACTATTGGTTGAAATGTTTGAACACTAAAGGTTTAGGCCAACAAAAGAGAGATAATGTATATAAAACTTTGGGCACCAAAATTTTTTTGAAAATATTTTGAAGCAAGAAGTTATGAATATATTTCTAAAGGTGTGCATATATTTCCACTATTGGTTGAAATATTTGGACACTCAATGTTTTTACAACTTAATTAATATTAATCACTTTATTATCAGAACTGCATATTATTAAAACAGCACAAATGCCCCTTCCCATTTGCCTAATTAAATACCAGGGATCTTAAGGGATACGACAATGGATGATAAATTGATTACTCTTTCTGTTTTTTAAAGCTAATGGTGGAAGAGTTTGGACACTGAAGTAATTGTACAACCCAATAAGTAAAGATATAATGATAACAAAAGGACCCAATAGTTTTAAGCAAACGTTTAATTAAAACTTTGGGTACCAGTAAAATACACCTTCTTCCCTGTCATTTGATATTATGTCTTTTTTTGCGAATATAAAACATATGGACATATGGATGATATGTGCAAGTGATTGCCCACCTTTTTTCTTTGAAAATCTATTATTTTTAGCGTATATCTTCGTAATAATGCATTTTAAAAGGGAAAATTTTGTTCTAAAGTTACATAAGCATACTTTCTCATTCGTTGGCTTAAACTTTGGAGACTTTATTGGTTGGTACAAACTAACAGTGTCCAAACTTTTATACCAATAATTTTAATCATTAAAAGGAATTAAGTTGCTTTATCATTATTGGGGATTAACATCAATTTATCGTCCTTTGTCTTATCCCTTAATACCCATACCATGTGAGCATTTTTATTCTATCTAAACTAACAAACATACATCTTATTACTTTAGACTTAATTATGTAAAAACTTATGTAGACTTATGTAAAAAATGCATATATGTATAGAAAGAAAAAATTTTTTTTTTAGAAAAGTAAAAATGTCTCAGCACTGTTACTTCATTGTTACTATTATGTTAGGTAAGTCTATCTATTATCTATCTATCTTTTTATTTAATATCTATCTATTTATCTATCTATCTATCTATCTATCTATCTATCTATCTATCTATATATCTATCTATCTATCTATCTATCTATCTAT
>LS058022.1:0-10395 GCA_900241095.1 Acartia tonsa
AAAAAGACGTATTGAAAATTAACGACATGTCAATGCGACCTTTCTAAAGAAACAAAACCACTTTAGTAGATGCTGGGAAGTGGTGTACATTGCCTTATCCATAAGATCCTTGTGTTTTTACTAATAATTTTATATCAGCTGTATTAGATGAACACCTTAAGAAATCTGGAACAATCTTATAATACTGTAAATGAAACTTATTTTAACTTTTCGTACTGCTTATACTCAAACATACATATATATATATATATATATATATATATATTTTTTGTATACTAGCGGTTTCGCCCCTAGCCTCTAGGGGCTCTGCCCCAAGAAGTATAATTACATCTTTTATTACCTGGAGATCCCCCACTCCACCACTATTTTAAATAATTTTTTTTAAATGGTGGGGGGATTTTTGTTTTTTGGGGGGTTGGGGGTGTCCCACCCCCCAAGAAAATAGCCCAAAACCACCACAGGACCAGTAGATATATTTAAGGAGAACCCGATCGGTTTAGCGGTTAGCGAGATCCTTTGCTACAAACAAACAGACAGACAGACAAACAGATAGACATCGTTCTACTTTGTATTATAGATAGAAGTATAGATAGTATAAGGCATAAGCGTGTATACTTATGACTAGCCTATAAATAGATATGTTTTACATTAAGCTTAAAGCGACGCTTTTGTATGACTACTCAACTATTTCAGTTCGTGGGTTGCATCTTTTTCCAATTTATCCATAACAAATGTATTTGATGCCAGCGTATATGCCCATATCTAATTTTAATTTTTAAAAGAAAAAGTAAAAAGATTTTGAGGCGGTGTCATCTTTTCCATAGTGATAATTTCCTCCTTCAAAATAGTAATAAACACTCCCAGGACCTAGGATAAGCTACACTGTAAAGGAGAACCATATCGGTTTTGTGGTAAGCAAAATCCTTTGGAACACACACACACAGACAGACACAGATCCTGTTATTTTGATATAGGGAGCTTTTCTTAAATCAATAGCTATTTAACTCAAATTTTTTTAATGAAAGTTTTTTATATTCTTTAAATTATGTTTTACCCGTAATATTTAGAGCCTTTTTACTGTACATACAAGTCCAATACTATAACAAAGTATAATGTTCCTTTTTTCAATATTTTTTTATCCTTGTTATGCCAATATATTATATGCATTAAGTATATAAAAATATTACAGGAATTATTCTTTTATAATCTACATATACATATGATATTATAAATTATAGATATGTCTTTTCTGTCTGTTCTTTATTACCATATGCTTTTATATTTTTCTTACATCAATGATAATCATATTTCTATATAATGGCTAATCATAATAAATGGATAAATTTATAAATATGGTATGGCTTTTTGAAGACATCACCCTAGTTGCTAGCGGCCGAACGGAAAAACGAACAGTCGAAACTCCACTTTAAATTAGATTTTTTTAATTAAAAGATTTGGGAAGGGTTATTTTTTCTAGGGGTGATTTCTCTTGGCATGGTTGAGGTACTCTCCCACCAATAACATTCCTAGGACCTATGAGAAGCTTCACTAAAAAGGAGAACCATATCGTTCCAGTAGTAGGGAGATCCTTTGGTACACACAGACTTCTGGTTTTTATTAGCTAGTATTAAAAAGCCATAGCATAAGTTTGGGAATTATTGTTATTTTCCAATTATTGATAACACTATCAAACCCTTTATTTTAGTCAAAGTGCTCTTAATTGTGCTAGTTTAACAAATTGATTTGTTAAGAATTTGATTTCACTTAGAAACAACCTATATAGCTTAAATTATCATTCTACTGGCCAAACAAAGAAAATAAGTTAATAAATGGAAAAAAAAAATAACAAATACCGATCATTGGCATATCAAATTGGCTTCTAAATGTCGGTGTTTTGGTGGCTCTAGGTGGCCTTAACTTTATAGCATGTTTCTATAAGTACTAGTTACTTGGATTACAAGATTACTTCAAAAATCATATCTCCCTTTCTGAGACGTGGTTTAATTTACAAATAGCTACGTATTTGAAAAAGTTGATAGAATAGGTTTCATCAAAATGTAAAAATTTATGAAGCAAGAGTTTTTATGAGCGCGAAAATAGCATTTACTTACCCATCAGAGTTGCTAAATTTTTCTTTCAAATTATCCATTTTTAACATTTTTACTCTGAAACATGTATTAAACAATTAAATGTATCTGAATGATATTTTTAATAAGTACAAATTTAATGCAGTAGATGCAAAGAAATAATAAAACAAGTACAATAACTTTACCTTTAGCGCAGCGATGAAGTATATTAAAGATTCTGATTTGGCAGGGGAATTTTTATATTATTATCTAATTTCTATATGAAATAGCAGCCGAAAAAATACGCTTGCCACAAACATTTTGACAAACCGATATACAGAGAGACATATTATGGAATTATACATTATATATAGATTAGATTCGCTACAGAAGTTATTATGAGTTATTTATGATTTACAAGTAAATGCGTAATGCATATAAAATACATACATGCATGCCTTTACATTAATAATAAACTTACACTTACAAACATATTCTACTCTTCTCTCTAACTTGGAAATGTCCGTCTGTCTGACCTTCAACAGAAAAAAATTCGTCAGAAGATATTTATCTTTTGTTTCTTTTTAATATAAATAAGAAAAGAAGAAAAACATAAAATGACTTAAAATTAAAGCCTAGTTTTAAACTTTTCTTATTCAATATCTGTTGAAAATTTATTATTTTTTGTATCTTTTTATTTACTTTTTCGACTTTTAATCTGAAAATTAGGTATTACTTAAATATTAGAGTATATTAATACTTTTTTCCAAGATAGCTTCAAAACTAATTTATAGCTGGATTAGAACCGGTTCTGGCCCATACTAAAAAATATGTTTTGTATCGTATTATAGAATTTTTTCATTTACTATACGCGGAAAGTTGTCTATATACGATGCATTACATTAATTGACTGGCATTACTTCATCAACAACTTGTAAGCTTTTTATTTTTCTGCTGTAAGTACTTATGGACATAATTCACCTTGTTAAATGGGAAGCTTTTCTATAATTAGGATAGTTCCATCAGTCCTTAACGTAATGATGCCTAGGATAACAAATTACAGTTTTATAAGCAAAGCATCTTTATGACCAAGTCCTAAACATTTAGGAATCCTATATTTAACCGTTTTGCAGCAAATTTACATGCAATTTTGTCAAAACAAATTCATATTATGCTTATTCAGTTATGACACACTACAAAAATGTATGTTCGTTTGTCCTACTATTTCAGAGCTTCGCTTTTATGAATGTTGTAATTCTTGTATTAAGTATAAATAATAAAGATAGTTTGTACTGATTTCCCGAAGGTAAAATTACAACACAGGCGTTAGGTGTGCTTATAAAACAACAAATTAAACATGAATTTCAATCTATAAATTTATTGTTTATGTGACAATTACCTGGATCCCACTGTTAAGGACCTTTTTCGTCTGCTAGCAAATTGCTTTCTGTTCTTTTGTAGCTACTTGGATGTGTTAAAATTCTCAACGCTATTGGTTGTTTTTTAAAGACCCAATTGAAAGTCGGCACAGGGTCCTTTGGACATACAGTTATTTAACCTCTTCCCCCTCAATTGTTTTACTCTAATTCTCTAGAAGAGGCAAAACTGATACAAAAAGATTCAAATTCTGTGAATATCTATGAATATCCTGAAAAAAAAGAGTGAATAATATTTTAATTAGCGATCAAAGTATGGCTCTATTCTAAGATTTTTATGCCTAAATATGCTAAAGATCTCATACTAAAAGCTTTCTTAAAAACATAATTTTGAAGACTTTGTTATTTTGTATAAACTTCTTAGTATATTCCTTATGCATCATTTGAGCAGAGGTGGCACTATAGCATGATCCTGCAATAAACTATTTTATTTTTACCTTGTGGTTTCATCACTAGCTTATAGGTGCTTTACTATTATTGGAGTTTGTTTGAAAATAAACAGAAAAAGTTCTTTGGAATAATCTTTCCTATAACACTTAAGATATTTGATCTATCCATCCACGAAAAAGGTTATAAAACCATCAACGGGTCTTGAGAATGTTGAAATAAAGGTTTAGTTAGCAGTTCAAGATACAGTAAGAATGGCATTGCACAGAACAGACAGGGTAAATCATATAATACATGTAGGTAGGAAACCCAAGACTAGTTGGAATATAATTTTCCGGTGAATATTGTATTCTTTCTATAGGTTCTATGCTATTTTATAGGAAATTAGGTAACCCACTAGAAAATAACCACTTTAAATGATGTTATACATATGTCTTAAATTTCAACTTAAAACAAACAAAATAATAATAAAAATATACTTATTTTTATGGACTTAAGGACATACTCTATTCACAATTGATATATTAGCTTAGATATAAAAAGTATGGCAAGCTACAACTATCTGTATTCTGTATGACTGATGGTGCAAAATAAATAGAATATGTCTAGAAAAGTACAGGGATCTAAAGGGATACGACAATAACTGATAAATTGATGTAAATCCCCAATGATATGATAGGATGATATAATGTCAAATATATACTAATGCTTCGCAACCTTTAGACCTCGTTGGTGTTATTTTTACATTTACCAGATGCCAAAAGAGTATTAAGTGTAGTAAATAAATTAGATAAACATGTATGTATAATGTATATATGTACATCCAACAGATTTATGCGGATTTTCATAATCAATGCTTTTTTGTGTAAGTGGTTGTTTAAGGCTAACCAAAGACTAAAACAAATACAAAAAGTCCCCCACCCCCCCTAATACAGCCTGTGTCAAGACAAAAAAAATCACAATTTAAGGGGGGTGTGGATGGCAAGATTCTGCCACACCACTGCATTTATGTATCCTTTAGGGCATGGCCCCTAGAGACTTGGGGCAAAGCGACCATCCTATTATATAAAGTAGTAGTAGTACTCTGAAACTACTGATCTGAATTAATTATATTTTTCAGGAAAGCTGTGTTTTAGTGTTGTTTTAGGCTTTTTTTCTGACACCTTTTGTCCTACCTTAGAGGCTAGGGGCAAAGCATCTATTAAAGTATAAAGTATATGCAGAATAATTTATGAGGTCACTAATTATAAGTATGTAGTTTGTATATACAAATATTATAAGGACTAAAATTTTTATACCTAATGTTTTATTTACTTTTTTTGGTTTTACAATACATAAAAAATATATATTACTGTAAAATCTTTTCTAAAATTGTATTTTGCATCATATTACCCGCATAGTTTTGCTTTTTATCTGAGATAAAAACTTTTTTTTATCTCTTTTAATTGATTATTCACATTTTTCTCTATTTTAATTACTTTATTAGTAGCTTAGTAAGACGTTTATTTAAATTGAGGTTAGCGATATCTTAAAATAAATTAATAGAACTAGAGGCGGCATCTCTATCATTAAGAACCAAGTTGACAGTAAAATAGCCTAAAGGAATATTCAGGCTTAAATCTAAAAATAAAGTATCCTAAAACCCTCCCGGGTCATCTGTAAAGCTTTCCTGAAAACGGAAACTTAATCGGTTCGGTGGTTAGTTATATCTTAACGGGAGAAACCCTTAATATAAAAGCACAACTTAATGTCAATCTCAAATGTACATGATGCATATTATTATTATGCCAAGAGCAAAAGATTAATTCTGACTTGTAAATGAATATGTAGATAACAAAGTGACACTACATACATAATATATATCATGCATTTGACAGTTGGGAACCTGAATCATATTTTGTGGTTCAAGTTTCATCTAAAATTACTCTTGTGTCCATATATAAAACGTGATACAATAATCTCAAAGCGCTGGAAAGTGTCATGTTTGACGTCATAAAAAATGCATCTAAAATCCATCTATTTTTTTCCCACTTCTCCTCTAATTACTCCTTCTTAAACGTATTTTTATGACATCACTATGTCACTTTCCAGCACTTCAAAATTCTCAAATGAAAATTGAAAAAAAATCATGCTATTTTAAAGTTTATATGTAAACAAAGGTTGCTAAATAAAAAGGTGAAAGAAGAAAATATATCTATAACTTTGATTTGTTTCTGTCCGATTTTTATGTTAAAGAGGTTTCCCTTACCAAAATTTCAAGTGCTCTAGCTACATCAAAAGCTAAGATAATGATGTAAAGGTGAACGACTAACCATACAGTCCCTCCATTTCCCCCCTAATTGAAGTGATGTTTAAAGCGATGCCCCCCCTAGAACTTTGAAACCCCCTTCATATTACCTCAAAAAAAAAGCTTAGACGTCCCTAAAGGGCCTAACTGTTAAGTACTTTATATCAAGCTCCTAACTGTTATATGTAGAATGTAGATATATGTACATGAGTGTAAACAAATCTCTAAATACCCCCCAACACAGTTGAACAAATAGGTGTACAATCAAAATTACTTAGATAACACCTTTTAGGTCAGTAAAGCGAAGTTCAACTTATATTCTTACGTTTTACTGTCCATCAAATTGAAGGCAAATGTTATCACAGGTAGCTGTCTGTAGTGCCCTAGCAAAATGGGAAGAGATGTCACTGCTTTTTGCCTACCTATTCTAATGACGTCATGAAGTACCCTATACCCCATCTATTTTCTAGAAGGTTTCATTACCCCTTCCCATTCTCTTTCCCTCTACTATGACGTCAATAAAAAAAAAGTAAGGCCAAAAGCTGTGACATACGCACAAATGATAGTCCAGTATACATTTATATTCACCAATGGTAAAATGTATACTGGCCTATCATTGGTCCCTTGTATTGTATGACATCATTTTTTATAGGCTTTATAAGCCGTATCGTCATAGTTGTTTCATAATTAAAACTTCTGCACAATTATATGAAATAGCTGTAATGTTTGCACAACCAACTAACAAGCACACATAACCACGAGAACAAACCTACAAACACACAAGAACAAACACAAGCAAAGGAAGACACGGCCAACATTGATGTGTTAGTGCATGCATAAATACTGAATTTGGACAAACAATAGAAATCTAATTATTTATAGTTCTTTGTTTAGTTTCAGTTTTGTTCTCAAAAATGAAAAAATATAATAGAAATATGTAGTTAACGTTTTCTTATTCGTTGACGTAATAACTTTGGGGGCTTTTGTCGAATTGTTATTTGTTGGTTTATTATGTTAAGTGTTCAAACGTTTCAACCACTAATTGTAATCTACAGAAGGGATAATTTTGTGTATCATTATTTGAATTGTATATCAATTTATCAGCCATTGTTTTATCCCTTGATATTAATAATTTTTTTGGATGGTCTATCGGTCTAAGAAATATACATTTAACTAAAAAAAACATATTATCTTAAATGATAACCAATTCAGATGAAAAGGAACTATTTAGAGATTTTCACATATTTTAAGTAATACTAATCTAATAAGGATGACAATATCCATAAGAGCCGAAGCACAAAATAATGCAGACTAAACGATTTGAAGATCAGATGTTAAGTTGACCGACAGTCCAAGTAAATTATAAACAGTTTTTCTTTTGGCATTGCAAAATATTCAATATTTAAAAATATTACGTCAAATCTTTCAAAAACCTTTCACGTGCGTTTTTATATATTTTTGTAGAATGAATAATGGACCGACAGGCCAAGAATTGCCTTTTTACCCTTCTTAAATGGTTATTGTTTGTATGTTTATCTATTATGATTATTTCTATTGTTTTTTCATAATTTGCAAGGGGTGTAGGCCTAACAATTATACCTACTATATACCTAACTGCTTGGAACAAGTTTAATAAAAAAGATTAAAACATTTTTGAAAATACTGTTGAAGAATTTTGGCCTTTTCTCTTTTATTCTCCTAAACAGTATTTAAACCAGCATAACCTAAGCAACAAAAGTATGTCTTTTGAAGAAAAATAATTTGTCTTCTAAATGCAAAAATTACAAGAAACTATATCAAATTCTATAGCATAATATAAACACTGCTTGATAAAATGGAAATATTTATAGCTGTTACGATTAATTTTGACATATTGCTAAATTCCTTTTTTTATAGACCTACTTTAATATCTGCAAAATTAAAACTTTATCTTATGACATTATTAAGATTCAAAGGTAAATTTTAGTTTTCTTGAGGGAGGGGACATTAGACTGTAAATCATGCTGGTACCTAAAGAATTATAAACCTGTAATTATAATTATTGGCCCTTAAAAAATGGCTACTTTTATTAAATTTTGATCGGTTGGTTTAAAATTTTACAACATATCTTTATTATTTCTAGAACGTTATTTATCCCTTAACATTTCTAGCTGGTGTATTTTATCCTAAGCTCTGAACTTTTTAATTGTTCAGAATATTTAATTCTGTAGCTGTAAGGTGTAGCAGCATATATACAACTCTACATACACAACTACACTTTAATTAAAAACCTTATATAAGGAGGAGTAGTGCGGTCTTTTTATGTATTTTATTTACATATATTATATATATGTATATTAGACTAAATAAGATGGAAAGAATTTTAATGTTATAGGTAGATTTGAAATCTGCATCAAATTTTAAGGATTTTTTTTAATAAAATTCGTTTTTTTGTATTATTCTTTATTTAAAAGCGCAAATGCAGTTTTAGGTAATTAACACTGACATCTGTGATTAGAGAAGCTTAAGTGTCGTACATCATTCAACTAATTAGAGCGCAGGTAGTTTTCAATCCACCTATCACGGATGTCAAAATTAATTAACCTAAATTGTATTTGCACTTTTAAATAAAGAATTATACAAAAACGAATTTTAAAAAAATCCTTAAATTTTGATGAAGATTTCAAATCTATTTATAACATTAAAGTTGTTAATTGTTAAGTAGCTGGACTTAGGTGGTGTTTCAAAAATCAGCCATGTGACGTCATAAAAATGAGGGAGAGAAGAGAAGTGGAAAAAGAAAAGTAAAACACATAAAAAAGAGATGGATAATCCCTCATTTTATGACGTCACAAGGCTGATATTTAGACACTTTATCCAGCTACCTTGTTTGCGTGAGTGTGTGTGCATATATGGGTGTTGGTTATGCAAGAAAGAGAAGGTATTTAGATTCTACAAAAAAAAACTCATCGCCGCAATTTATGATGTAACATAATTTGAAAGGCAAAACTTACAATAAATTATTAAATATATGTATTTAAATTGCTTTACATCCCCAATGATGATGAATAAAATTACCCGCTCTGTAGATTAAAACATTTGTAGCCGACCAATAAAAATTCAATAAAAAGAACTCAAAATTTTGGAGCAAATGAATGATATAAGGTGGATTTAAAACTTTGTGGACCTATGTAAATTACAGCCCAATGTCCCCTCCCTTCTTTATTTTGATAACACATAAAATAAATTGGATGATTTAATCAAATATTAGTAGTAAAACAATAATATTCCTGCATTTACTATGAATGTTTGAGAGTTTGTGAGAAAGAAATTAGTTCTTTTTATGCTATTGACGACTTTACTTTTGAAAAAGACGTACTGCCTTGGCAAACTATAGTTATACAAAAGCAACTCTGATAAAGTTTAAACATTTCATGTAAAGACGTTTGTTTTATAATTTTTATAATTTCATGTAAAGACGTTTGTTTTATGATTTTTATAATTTCATGTAAAGACGTTTGTTTTATAATTTTTGTCCATGTCCATGCTTTTGAATGTGACGAAGGTTTAAAATTTTTGTGTTGGGAAATGAGAATTTAGCAAAATTCCTTATTCTGCTACTAAATTTTTTCATTAGGTAAGGATATTAATCCTATTTAGGGGTTACTTGCTGTACTAATGGGATAGCCAGAGATATCTGGATCAGTAATATTTGACATAATATCATTTGATATAAATTCATTTCACATAAAACATTTGACATAAAGTATCATTTGACATAAACTCATTTCACATAAAGGTACACTTCACATAAAAACGTTTCACATAAACTCATTTCACATAAAGGTACACTTCACATAAAGGTACATTTGGCATAAAGGTACATTTGGCATAAAGGTACATTTGACATAAAGGTACATTTGACATAAAGGTACATTTGACATAAAGGTACATTTGACATAAAGGTACATTTCACATAAAGGTACATTTCACATAAAGGTACATTTCACATAAAGGTACATTTCACATAAAGGTACACTTGACATAAAGGTACATTTCACATAAAGGTACCCCGAGCATGGCAACCGGTGAACAGAATCTCAGTTCTGCACCACAAGCCTCGCACGACTGAAGTTCCCATGTCTATACAGTCATATTTATATGAAAATATTTTTAGAAGATTTTTGAATTTTTTTTGAAGATTTTCTTTTAATAATAAATAAAAATTTCTAAAATCTTT
>LS058023.1:0-10395 GCA_900241095.1 Acartia tonsa
ATTCCCTCCCCACCACCCAACCCCCTCCCCCCCCCCACACACCCCACCCCCACCCCCCCCACCACCCCCCCCCCCCCCCCCCCCCCCCCCCCCCCCCCCCCCCCCCCCCCCCCCGGTTTAGGGAAAGTAACCTACCAAAATTTAGTTTTAGAAAAAAAGATTTCTGGTTGATATGATTTAATAAATACTAGCGGCTGCACTCATAACATCTAAAGCAGTAAAAAAAGACTAAAGCTATCCTTTATAGAAATCAAATTTCAAAATTAAATAGCCTAAAACCAACCTGAGAACTATGTGATGCTTCCCTTTTATATAGAACTATATTTATCAGAGGTTAGTGAGATCTAACTGATAAAAAATTATCTCGTTGCATTCCAACAGTGCCGGGGCGTGCACAATAATTCACCAGGAAGACTGAATTTTTATATTGTGTTATGACTGTAAGCAGTCTTATTTATACGCATTGCTATTCAATGATAGTCCTCCCCTTATGTAAATCCCCTCCCTGCATAAACCCACGTTTAAAATAATCCATTTTCACATATTGCTAATGATATTCTTTACAGGGGAAAAATTTTGTAAAAATGAAAAATGAATTTATATTTCTACTCGTCGAGTCTTCTTTATCCAGGGAAGAAGGGATAGGATAATGAACGGTAAATTAATCGTCCTCTAAATTATTTTTAAATAAAACTTTGTTTTTGTATACTTTTGGGATATATGTAGATTTTTTTAGTGCCCCTGTCCTATCCCTCCCTCTCTCTTTGTATTTGCTATTGTTATAACCCAATAGGGGGAATTTTACTACATTAATTTTATATTTTTGTTGTAAGAATATCTTGCAGAGTGATTTATATTTCTTACTTAGATTGAGTCATCCATATTCTACTACAATTACACCGGGAATGTCCCTTATATTGGAGGTGGACCACACATATCCACACCACCCCTCAATATTTTTTTTGTAAACTGATAAAAACGTATTATTGATGCATATGTTGGTTAGGTTAGATTAAGGTGTTTGAGCTTCCCGCAGGGTCTTAAAACATAAAAACCGATCACATTTCCTCCATTGAGGACAGACTAATGGACGGAAAGACTAACAGTGTAAGTGAATTATAGGATAGCTTCACTATTAAAAAATAAACAGGGAAAGAGGGACATTTTAAATATATAAAAAATTGGATTTCACATAATGCAAAACACGCACATATGTACGTCACTGCTGTTGTATGAACTTTTCTTTAAAATTGTACAGTTCTGACTTTAATATTAACAGAATAGTTATTTATCTCATCGTCTTATAGACAGATATCCTCGGATAGTAAAATGAAATTTATAAGATTAATTAAAAGCCGTCCTGAAAAAATATTTTTAAACGGTTTCAAATGCTCAAGTTTATCTTTTCAGTTTTCTATGTAAAATATATGTTTTATTTTATGTTTTTTTTAAGTTCATGATTTAATATTTCCTCATTAATTTAAGTTTATAAAACTATTGTTTGCTATTTGAATGAATATAATGAAATTATGAATAATTCATTATCTTAAAGACCCTCTGAAACTGTAAATTGTGTTCTAAAGTGGCGGATCTCAGCACGATTTCTGAATAATAATTGCAAAATCTTAAACATTTTATAATAAAGCTTATTTATGTATGAAATGTATGTATTGTATGGGCATGGGTGGGGGTATGTACAATAGCACTGTTCATATTTTTTTGAGCGTCATGCTGTCCGTAATGTCATGGAGGAAATGGGATTTTTAAAGATTCCCATTACCGATAAGAATTCAGAATATAGATATTTGGTACGTTGTTCTGTCAGTCATGTTCTCAGACAGGCAATGAAATTATCCAATGGATATTTGACTTACTTGACTGTTATCAGAGATAGACAGCTAAAGTTTTTAATGAACCATTTATCAAAAGAACATTTTATTGATTTATGTCATATTTTGACAAATCTTTTTTTAATATCAGAGCTTTTGATCAGAGCTGAAAAATCAATCAGTGTAGCTACTTGTAGAGTAGCTTCACTTAAAAAAAAAATTTTAAAATTAAAAATTTGAACCGGTCTAATGTCAAAGGTGTGGTCATCTTTATAGTGTTGCTTAGTTTTTCGGGGACGAAAGGATAAGTCAATGGCGATAAAATATTTTTTCAACCCGTTACAATGCGAGAAATTCTTTGGAGGTCTATAAAGTTTGGAAGGAAGATTCAGTTATAGATTATTTTTAGCTCCAGTGTTCCCTCCAACCCTGAGTTTAATGAATTTGGTGTTTGATGTTGAACTTAAGAAAGAATTATTATGTAAGCTTGATAAAAATACATTAATAACTAGATAGGAATGCTAACTAATTAAAACAGGTATGCCAATATCCTTAAAAAAAGTTTAGAAAATCTGTAAATCTGACAAAGAATAGTGACACTTTTGCTAAAACTTAATTGGATTGTAAACAATAAAAACTTTTTTAATATTTGTTTTAATGTACAGAAGGGGTTAGTTTGTTTATCGTAATTTTGAGTATATTATCTCAACCCTAATTTTTATATATAAAAAACTAGGGGACAATCACTATTTCCCAAAGTTTTATAATAAGGTTTTCTTCTTAACACATTAGGGACTTTTATTGAAGTTTAATTGGCTGTTTTATTAAGTTAAGTGTCCAAACGTTTCGACCACTGATTTTAATCTACAGCAGGATTAATTCTGTGTATCATCATTCTGGATGTATATCAATTTTTAAGCCAGTGTCTCATCCCTTTAGATCCATGTATTATTCTCATGTGATGAGTACACAATAAGTAAATATAATAAAATATCGTGACTTTGATCAATTAGCAATGCAAAATTTACAATTTCTCAACAAACAGGGGAAAATGCAGTTCTGCGAATTAAAGGTATAATAGGGGTAGAAGGGAATATTCTTGTATGGTATGGTTTAATATCAACTTTATCGTAGAGTAAATATTTGATGGAATTTCCAGTATTGCAATTAGTAAATCACATTGACAAAACAAAACATAATCAAGAAATATAAAGCAATTTATTCTGTAATTTTAGAAATTGTTATTTAAAACTAAAGCACAATATTAAGTATACCAATTTTAAATTTAAACTCCTTTATCCTTAAAGGAAGCAAAAAGCAAAGACTTTTTTTTCATAATTTAGAGACGCCAGACATTAATGTTGACCGTAGTTTGAAAAAAAATGATTCTCTAAACAAAATTTTGTTTACAATAAATATGTGCATGCATTTTATTCTGATTATTACATTACTCATTGGGACCATTATACTGTAATAAACACACAATGTAGGTAAATATTAAGTATTTAGAAACTTTCCCTTATAAACTTGTATTGTAAAGTCTTATTTTACTAAATAATATACAGGTTATAGACAAGGTTTGGCCAAATTTCCATGTTTTTAAAACAGTGTATTTCAGAAAGGGAAAGACATGAGAGTTTATGTTATGCTAGTCCCCAAAGTGTTATAAACACCTTTGATTAAAACTTTAGAGACTTTAGTTAAATA
Organism: Acartia tonsa; assembly: GCA_900241095.1. NCBI lineage: Eukaryota > Metazoa > Arthropoda > Copepoda > Calanoida > Acartiidae > Acartia > Acartia tonsa. Next base: position 3,537 of record LS058023.1, read on the forward strand.
ATGATTGGATAGTACAAACTAGCAGTGTCCTAATTTCTCCAACAATAATCTCGGCCAAAAAAAGAAGTAATTTTGTTTATCATAATTGGGGGAGTTTAAATAAATTCATCAACCATTATCTCATTCCTTGTTTCATTATGAGATTTGTATTTGATAGCTACTTTATGACAAAAATCTCTGAGTACATACAACCTTTACTAAGACAGAATAAGGTCTGTCTAAACACTAATTGTTTGTCATATGTATGAAATCATTTCTATATTTATCTAACTAGCTGCTGCTCCCCTAGCATCAAGGGGCACTGTATTCGATTGGGCAGAAAGCTAAGGGCTAGAAAAATAGCTTAGAACATCCCAAAACTTAAATTTGATAACCTAAAACTATCACAAGACCTATGTTAAGCTTATAAAATATAGAATCTAAGTTTATTAACATAAAAGCTTTGTTTCGAAAATATCTTTTTTAAACTGAACCGAGCTACGCGTTCATAAATAATGTTTAAACCTTGTTAATGACCTTGCTTGACTAATATTAGCAAATTGATGAATAAATGAAACCATTTACTGTATGATAAATGGTCGTTTTCAGGTAATGCCTTAATATGTTTCTCTCTAAAAGGAATGGTTTGGCTTAAAGTGTGAAGAAATAGGGGAGAGGGGCGGGGAGGGTACTAATGTGGCTTAGTAATTTATTATGATGTACAGGGTAATAAACTTAGGGGAGTGTTATGTATGGGAATACAAATACTGATGGTTTAATACTCTTTATTTGCATGTGTGTATATTTTGTTATATGTCATAATGGATGATTAACAATTTATATACTCACTGTTATCATGTTTGTTTTATCTATAATACAAAGTAGTTTGATGTCTGTCCGTCCGTCCCTTAAGATCTCGGTAACCACTGAACCGATCGGATTCTACTCTTCAGGGTATATACCTATTGGTCCTGTGGTGGTTTTAGGCTATTTTTGAGGGGGTTAGACACCCCCAATCCCCCAAAAATGAAAATTACCCCCTCTCAAAAAAAAATTCTGGGGAAACTACTTCATATAAATTGGCAGCACCAGAATTTTTTTTAATTACCTCATCGGGCAAAGCCCCTAGAGGCTAGGGGAGAAGCCGCTAGTATTCTATAAAGCAATATTACTCTACCATTCACCCTTGTTTGTCTGTCTGTGTGAAATACTGTGTGAAATGTGTTTAAGTTTTTTTATATTCTTTTTCACTTTTTTCTTCTCTTGGGTTTAAACTTTCTCTATAAGTCAACTATGTCTGTCTGTAGGTCTAATTCGCTCTACTCAACATATGTAAATATGTTTTCTTTGCTCTTACTCTTTGGAATACACATAACTCTATAAGCATTTACTCTAATATTTATATATGAAATTTCTTAGTGAGTCAGTAATTCAATGATGGAAACGGATACTTATGGAAATGCTATGCATTAAAAAAAAAAAACATGTTTAGTATAGTACTTAAATTAATGCATATTTAAAGTTAAAAATGTGTTTTAGATATTTTACAACAACAAATAAACATGAGAGTTTTAACTTTTTTCATGTGTTTAAATTCTAATTGATGAAATGAGATTAATAAATCATTTAACATTTGATTTGAATCAATTATAAAGTCATAATATTTATTTAACTTAAAAATAAGAATAAATTGTCTAATTCATTATAGTTAATGAAAGATATCTCCAATGCGACTTGATTGATTTATCTGTAATACATTAAAATTTCTAAAGGATTGTCTGCTTGTAAGATAATATCTCTGAAACTAAATTTTTAGGGAATCATTGCTTCGTTGTGTGTTATTAGCAAATTTTTAGTTCTTAAAAGAATATGGTTCTCGGAATATCCCCGCAATCTGACATCAAACCTAAAACCAACCCCCCCCCCCCCAGCAATTTTTTAAAAGGCATTAATTACCACATAGAGAAAACTTTATTTTCATTACCTCCATTTCTCTTTACCATTAGGTGTGTTTGTCACCCCCCCCCCGCCTATAAACACCTAGGAAACACACACATACAAAACATAGGCTCAGTAATTTTTTTCATAAATATATTTGTAATAATTACATTTGTCATTACAGATGAACAGAATCTCACACAAGTTTTATTGAGTAGCTACGTTGTTAAAAATAATGTATGAGTGAGTCATAACGGGAGATGATCCGTATTGAATTATACTTCGTATACATATATGCATATTAGACCTGTTCAAAAATAGGTTTTTAATGGTCTTCAATGATCCTCGGAGTGAATGCTAAGCATTTTAAGCAAAGACACTTCATCAAGTCAATAATTAGGTGCATGGACGTACAGAGGAGGGAGAGTGGTGTAAACAATAAAAGAAATCAGGAAGTCTTGCCTTCCCATTTTGTACAAAACTTCGAAAACAACCCCCTCACCCCGTAAATACCTGGGTACGAGAATGATTAAATTTAAATATTTAACTTACCTTAACCTTACAGAAAGCCTATTTGCTGCTTAAGTAGAACAAGCCGTTTTAGTGATACAAAAATTGTTTGAGCCACGAAAAATTGAACAGTTCTAATGCGTATCATAACTTGAATGTATAATATATACAACAAGAAAAACAATAGAGCAGCTACCTTACAACAAAGTATGTTTATACATCAGTCAATCAGGCGGCCTGTTAGTCGAAAATTCTCACAATTCTTGGCAAAACAAGATTGCTAGGTAAATAAAAAAAATTGTTTGTTTATTGACGAAATTTATTATTAATTAATTTACAATTTAGTAATTTAATTAAACTGCTTCATGAAATTTTCTTTTTTAATTTACTTTTCCATGTTTTACTAATATAATATTGTAATTCATAAATTTAAACAGTAACTCTGAAAATTATTTTTAAATTAGGTGTAAAACGTTTTAGTGAGAGGAGTGGGACCTTAAATTAAAGGGTGCTTTGCATTCTAAAATATTTTTAAACTTGAACCAACTTATAGACAAAACAGTAACATTCTAGAGTCATTCTGAAATAATACTGTCACAAAATTAAATATTGTAAATAGGTTGATTTTAGGAAGGTATAATGTTTATTTTTAAATCTTTAGAACCCGCCAAAGATTGAGTGTGTGGTTGATCTATATACTTTATATAGCCAGAGGGGCAATAGATTACCCAAATATTGATTCACACTAAATATGATATTTCCATATTAGGAATATCTTTGCAAGGGAGGCGTATAACAAACTTTAGGTTCTTTGTTGCCCTGCTCCTCTATAATATACATTCGTTCTGTTGTCTGTATTTAATTAAGAAAATAATAGCATTATTAAATACATCAGAAAGCTTAGGTATGAACTAAAAATATTTTGACATCCCCTTAATGATTTTTGACACTCCTCTTAAATCGAGGGGGCGTAGGGAGGTGTATTATAGAATTAACAGTGGTGTTATATCATCGTCAGGGGGTGTTAGCTTTACTGTTTAAGACAGACAGGGGGGGGGGAGTTAAGGGTTGGATACACCCCATAACCCATCGGTACACTTCTTATTCTAGTTAGTAGTCATTACTGAAAGCTTTACCCCTGTGGGGCACTCCACTGTTTGGTTAACCCAACCTATCGTTAAATTCGCATTAAAACTAAATTTTATTCGCATGACCAAATATTCCTTAAAATGAACTTTGTTATCCCTGTTTTTCTACAAAGGAATCAAATTAAATACTAGAATGGTAACGGCTTTTTATGCCACTAATTAGCTGCTATGGCTAAATTTTATTATTAACAAGGATGAAAACATCTATAGCAGATCAACAAACCTGAAAGGGACAAACTCATATTTCCAATCAGAGTATTTTTTAAAATATTTAAAAAAAATTGCCATCCTCTGTTGTAATATATGCAAGATTTTAAAGATTTCATCATATCTGTATAGTTAAATAAATGAAGAGTTTTACGAAGAAGATGTTTTGTTTTAAAATAATACTTAATTTTTAAGCAATCAGCTACACTGTAATAAAATCATAAAAATGAAAACAAATTTCTATAAGTTATGCCCAGGGATGGTTGAAATAACCTAGTTTTGCACACCTCAGCTCTGGTTTGAATAAAAAGTATGACAACCTCCTGAGCAAAGACTTTGGAACAAAATTCAATGTATATCATTAGAAAATTAAGATGATATATTTAAAATGCAAACAGTTTTAAACTTTTATCATTAACCTTTTTGTTAAAAAGTACTCAGGTAAAGTTTGAAATCGATAGGACGGTCCTAACGCGAAAAAATTATTGATAAGACCTACTTTTTACGGACCTACAGATCGATCATGATTTTAGAAAATCTTTGCTTTTATTAAGGTTGTAACTGTATCGAACCTAAAATCATTTGCAATCCTTAAATAAATATTTTTGACAATAAGTGGTTGTCTTTTTGTCAACTTCGTTTTTTGCTGTAATTTTTGCAATATTTTTTATCCACTGTCAAAATTACACCTTTAACGCTGTAATAAACACAGTTTTATTGTAATTTTCACACTCATGAAAATCTGTCAAATTCAAACTTTTAACATGACAAAAATAGACCTATTTTTTTTATTAAAATTAAGCATTTTAACCAAACGGTTATAATATAACTACTTTACCTAATAACTAGTATTGCTCATAGTTAGACTAATTTACACAAAAATAAGTTTTTATAATAAAATTACAACTTAAGTACAACTTTTTAAGTGATACAGACTCAATCCTGACAACTCCCATTTTGCAAGTGCGCATTTACTTAAACTAATGCCACGTTTCCTTAGAAACCGCCTTCATTGTTGCAAACTTTTTCCTTGTAAAAACACAACGGAATTTTTAGATGAAAGAACAAGAACAAAAAATTTCGTTGGCTTGAACAGAAAATTAAAATAATTAATCCGGGAAAGATGTAATGGGTTCGAGTCTAGGCTCTTACTATTTCTACAGAACTTTTCTATGGCAGGGATTCCATAACCACTCTACAACCCAAAAGTATTTTATGTCATCTGAGGCTTAATAATAATTGAAAAGTAGGTAGAGCACTTTTTGGACTTCAAGACATGGGTCGTGCAATCAAAGAGTTTGCTGTTTGGTGATGGGATGTTTGAAGTTTGGACATACTCCAAAGGATTGGCATTATGTTGTTAGAATCAATCCTCTAATTCATGGAAATTCTTTGGCATGATAACAGGCGCAAGCGAAGGCTTAGTTGTCTGTGGACTGTGAAGTAAAAAAGCATCTTAGGCGCACCATTTCTAATATAACCCTTTTTTTTACAGGTTGGCCGTTGATCTTTCTGATATAAAGCTTACCTCTCTTAAATTATATTTGTATTCATAGCGCTAACCCTAACATACATTGATTCCTAAGTCCACAAATACATGTTTAGCATTATACATAATTGTAATCAAGGTGTAATATTACTGTAAATATAAGGTAGGAAAATAGTAAAGAACCATCTATAGTCTGGGTTTAGATAAACATTTGGCCCCCGACACAAGAACAAATTTAAAAGACACAAAAAATATTTATTATTATTCTATAATCTATTGAGGTTTTAAAAGAAAATCATTAAAATACGAGTTAATTTAACATGATAAAACAAAAGTTTAATCATTTGATGATATTGTTACTAGTTTGTTGATTTTATGGCAGTGTTGATTTCGTTTTCTGTGTTGATGTTGTCTGCTTCTTCGTTACTTCTTGTGGTGGCGATGGTGTCGCTGTTAAAGATGTTTTTCATTGATGACAAGGAATACAGTTGTACCTGTAGGCTGATTTGGACCAAGATGTGGGTTGCAATGCTTGGTTAACAGTCCAAAACACAGTTTAACCAGAGTGTCGCGGTCACAATCCTGAAGATGGACGCCATCAGTTGGGTTGTCAGAGTAAATTCTCTCCGAACCCTAGCTGGATACTCGTAACTCAATCGCGTACATTGTTGCCGCTTGCCTACGAAACCTGTCAACTCCATATTGCATTATTGGATAGATATCTTACTGGAAACTGGGCAATACTATTTTTCTTTATTCCTAATATCTACTCGGGAACCTCTTGCAGCTCGACTATGAAAAATAAAAAAATAAATTACTATTCATAATTTTTCGTTTTAGTTGAGGCCCTATAAAGCAGGCAAAGACAGAAAATGAGATGCAAATTGATTATATGAGTGCTCTGTTGATTTGACAGTTTGGAGGTGAAAAAAGGGTTGCTTCGTCTCCCCGCGCAGGTTAGCCTGGCCGGGTTATTAGTTGGCAAAAAATGTTTTATTTATATTTCTCGTATTCATTTGAATCCGGTGGATATGAGAGAAATAACTATTATTGATTAAAGATATTCATTTCAAACACGGCCCGGGTTTGAATCTAATTCATTAGTGTATATTATGATTTTTTACAAAATTTTCCATGAAAAAAAAATAATTGGTGCAATTATCAAAATAATACGATTAATAAAATTACTACATTTATCTATAGTTTGAACCAATCAATCAAGATTTAATAACAGTATCCAAAAATTTTTAATCACCGTACGTTAGAACATTTATATGAAAATGTGGGCACCAGTAAAATTTACAGTCTAATATACTACTCCCTCCTTGTTTGTCCCGAAAATATTAGCCATCTGAAATAAAAAGAATTTTCTTCAAAATACAAAAGTTAAATCCAAAATATTTTTTTTAAAATTTGATTAAAAATGGGGTTAAAAAATATAATTAATTTGTCCAGCACTTAGTGTCCTAGGCCAAAAGAGGAGGTTCAAAGCAGGCGCGTGCACAGAATTTGACAAAGAAGGTGCGTGAAGTGCACCGAAAAATTTTACAGCCAATACATAATAAGTTGTTGTCCTATCCTATAATAC